>JAHHZJ010009162.1:0-20233 GCA_021437245.1 Aegilops speltoides
AAACATGGGAGGCATCTGGAGGCCGGGCAGTACCCTCAAATTCAGCCTTAAGCAAGACTTTTTGGCTGAAAGTCAAAGAACATAATTCATCGCTGTTTTCGGACAAGTTTCGAACCCATTGGCACTTCCTTTTGAAGGAATTTGAGAGATTATGTTTCTTCAGACATTAGCCCCCTGGTAGGGACAAGCGTACCTTCTGCGGATGCTCTATGATCAAGGCGATTTCATTTGGCCGTAAATTGAAGAAAATCTAGCGGGTATATGCCTTATTCTCCTTGTTTTAGCGGATGGTATGATGTAACTCATGCGGCGTGAAAGCCAAGAACAAAAGGCATTCTGGCATCGGTCGATATATATCACGGAAGCGATATCTCCTCTATAGAGGACAAGAAATTTTAGAGCAATCGCGTAGCGCGCGCGAAAATGAAGTACACAAGGACGCCATAGAATGGAGAGATGTTCACTAAAGCGGTCATAATTTTGTCATTTAGAGTGCAGTAACCGGAACCATAAGTACTCAAACTTCTCGCGGTGAGCATACGAATCAACAAATTCTACCGCTTGCGCCGGGAGGCAGAGTACCCTCAAATTCAACCTTAAGCAAGACTTTTTGGCCTAAAAGTCAAAGAACATAATTAAATCGCATTTTTTAGACAAGTTTCGAACCATTGGCACTTCCTTTTGAAGGAAATTCGAGAGATTATGTTTCTTATAGACATTAGCCCCTGGTAGGGACAAAGCGTTCCTTCTGCGGATGCTCTATGATCAAAGGCGATCTCATTTGGCCATAAATTGAAGAAAATCCATGACTATATGCCTTATTCTCCTTGTTTTTCGTCGGATGGCATTTGTAACTCATGCGGCGTGAAAGCCAAGAACAAAAGGGCATTCTGGCATCGGTCAATATATATGTGAAAGCGATATCTAGTTTATAGAGGACTAGAAATTTTAGGGGCAATCGGTAAAATACGACAAAATGAAGTACTTACAAGGACGCCATAGAATGGAGATGTTCACTAAAACAATCATAATATTGTCATTTGGAGTCCGTGTGGAACCATAAGTACTCAAACTACTCATGGCGAAACACGAATCAAAAATTCTACCGCTTTGCCGGAGGAGGGAGTACCCTCAAATTCAGCCTTAAGCGAGGACTTTTGCCACGAAAGTCAAAGAACATAATTCATCATTGTTTGTCGGACAAGTTTCGAACCCATTGGCACTTCCTTTTGAAGGAATTTGAGAGATTATGTTTCTTATAGACATTAGCCCCCTGGTAGGGACAAGCGTACCTTCTGCGGATGCTCTATGATCAAGGCGATTTCATTTGGCCGTAAATTGAAAAGAAAATCCGGTGGCTATATGCCTTATTCTCCTTGTTTTAGCGGATGGTATGATGTAACTCATGCGGCGTGAATGCCAAGAACAAAAGGCATTCTTGGCATCGGTCGATATATATGTGGAAGCGATATCTAAATCTATAGAGGACAAGAAATTTTAGGGCAATCGAGGCAAAAGCATGCGAGAAAATGAAGTACTCTCAAGGACTGCCATCGAATGGAGAGATGTTCACTAAAGCAGTCATAATTTTGTCATTTGGAGCCGTGTCGAACCATAAGTACTCAAACTGCTCGCGATGAGCATGCGAATCAAAAATTCTACCCTTGCGCTTGGGGAGGCCGGAGTACCCTCAAATTCAACTTTAAGCGGGACTTTTGGCCCTAAAGTCAAAGAACATAATTAAATCGCTGTTTTTGAGACAAGTTTCGAACCCATTGGCACTTCCTTTTGAAGGAAATTCGAGATTATGTTTCTTATAGACATCAGCCCCCAAATGCGGACAAACATACCTTCTGCAGATGCTCTATGATCAAGCGATCTCATTTGGCCATAAATTGAAGAAAATCCAATGACTATATGCCTTATTCTCCTTGTTTTAAATCGGATGGCATCTTGTAACTCATGTGCGTGAAAGCCAAGAACAAAAAGGCATTCACAGCATCGGTCGATATATATGTGGAAGCGATATCTAAGTCTATAGAGGACTAGAAATTTTGAGGCAATCGGGCAAAAGCATGCGAGAAAATGAAGTACTTACAAGGACTGCCATAGAATGGAGAGATGTTCACTAAAACAATCATAATTTTGTCATTTGGAGTCCGTGTCGGAACCATAAGTACTCAAACTGCTTTCATGGCATGACACATGAATCAAAAACTCTACCGCTTGCGAGGAGGCCGGAGTACCCTCAAATTCAGCCTTAAGCAGGACTTTTTGGCCTGCAAGTCAAAGAACATAATTAGTCATTGTTTTTCGAGACAAGTTTCGAACCCATTGGCACTTCCTTTTGAAGGAATTTCAAGAGATTATGTTTCTTATAGACATTAGCCCCCACTAGGGACAAAGCGTACCTTTTGCGGATGCTCTATGATCAAGGCGATTTCATTTGTCCAGTAAATTGAAAAAATCCGTTGGCTATATGCCTTATTCTCCTTGTTTTAGCGGATGGCATCTTTGTAACTCATGTGCGTGAAAGCCAAAAACAAAGGGCAATCTGGCATCGGTCGATATATGTGGAAGCGATATATCCTCTATAGAGGACAAAAATTTTAGAGCAATCGAGGCAAAAGCGCGCGAGAAAATGAAGTACTTGCAAGGGCGCCCATAGAATGGAGAGATGTTCACTAAAGCGTTTATAATTTTGTTATTTGGAGTCAGTGTCGGACCCATAAGTACTCAAACTGCTTTCACTGTGACGTCACGAATCAAAAATTCTACACCTTGCGCCGAGGAGGCCGGAGTACCCTCAAATTCAACTTTAAGCGGGACTTTTTGGACTGAAAGTCAAAGAACATAATTAAATCGTTGTTTTTCGGACAAGTTTCGAACCATTGGCACTTCCTTTTGAAGGAAATTCAGAGATTATGTTTCTTATAGACATTAGCCCCTGGTAGGGACAAACATACCTTCTGCGGATGCTCTATGATCAAGGCGATCTCATTTGGCCATAAATTGAAGAAAATCCATTGACTATATGCCTTATTCTCCTTGTTTTGGCGTATGCCATCTTTGTAACTCATGCGTGAAAGCCAAGAACAAAAGGCATTCACTGGCATCGGTCAATATATATGTGAAAGCGATATCTAAATCTATAGAGGACTAGAAATTTTGGGCAATCAGGCCAAAAGCATGCGAAAATGAAGTACCCACAAGGGCTGCCATAGAATGGAGATGTTCACTAAAACAATCATAATTTTGTCATTTGGAGTCCGTGCCGGAACCATAAGTACTCAAGCTGCTTACGGCGAGCATTGAATCAAAAAATTCTACCGCTTGCGCCGGGAGGCCGGAGTACCCTCAAATTCTGCCTTAAGCAGGACTTTTTATTACAGAAAGTCAAAGAACATAATTAAATCATTGTTTTTTAGGACAAGTTTCCGAACCATTGGGACTTCCTTTTGAAGGAATTTGAGATTATGTTTCTTATAGACATTAGCCCCCCTGGTAGGGATAAACGTACCTTTCTGCAAATGCTCTATGATCCGGGCAATTTCATTTGGCCGTAAATTGAAGAAAATCCAGCGGCTATATGCCTTATTCTCCTTGTTTTCGCCGGATGGTATGATGTAACTCATGCGGCGTGAAAGCCAAGAACAAAAGGCATTCACAGCATCGGTCGATATATGTGGAAGCGATATCTCCTCTATAGAGGACAAGAAATTTTAGAGGCAATCAGGCAAAACATACGAGAAAATGAAGTACTTTCAAGAACGCCATCGAATGGAGAGATGTTCACTAAAATGGTCACAATTTTATCATTGGTCCGTGTCGGACCCACAAGTACTCAAACTGCTGGCATGACGGCGTCTCGAATAGAAAAATACTTCCGCTTGTGCGGGAGGCGGGAATGCAATCAAATTCAACTTTAAGCAGGACTTTTTGGCGTAAAGTCAAAGAACATAATTAAATGTTGTTTTTCGGAACAAGTTTCGAACCCATTGGCACTTCCTTTTGAAGGAAATTCGAGAGATTATGTTTCTTATAGACATTAGCCCCCTTAACTCTTGGCGTGAAAGCCAAGAACAAAAGGGCATTCATGGCATCGGTCGTAATATATATGTGAAGCGATATCTCGTCTATAGAGGACTAGAAATTTTAGTGGAATGTCGGTAGCAAAAAGCGCATGAGAAAATGAAGTACTTACAAGGATTGCCATAGAATGGAGAGATGTTCACTAAAACAATCATAATTTTGTCATTTGGAGTCCGTGGCGGAACCATAAGTAATCAAAGCTGCTTTCATGGCGAGCGACGAATCAAAAAAATGATACTGCTTGCACGGGAGGCGGTACCCTAAATTCAGCCTTAAGCGGACTTTTTATTACGAAAGTCAAAGAACATAAATCGTCATTTGTTTTCGGACAAGTTTCGAACCCATTGGCACTTCCTTTTGAAGGAATTTGAGAGATTATGTTTCTTATACACATTAGCCCACTGGTAGGGACAAATGTACCTTCTGCGGATGCTCTATGATCAAGGCGATTTCATTTGGCGTAAATTGAAGAAAATCCAGCGACTATATGCCTTATTCTCCTTGTTTTTGCGGATGGTATGATGTAACTCATGCGTGTGAAAGCCAAGAACAAAAGGCATTCTGGCATCGGTCAATATATATGTGAAGCGATATCTCCTCTATAGAGGACAAGAAATTTTAGAGCAATGAGGCAAAAAGCATACGAGAAAATGAAGTACTTTCAAGGACTACCATCGAATGGAGATGTTCACTAAAGCGGTCATAATTTTGTCATTGAGTCAGTGTCGGACCCACAAGTACTCAAACTGCTTCAGCGGCGTGCGGAATCTAGAAAATACTCCCACTGCTTGTGCCGGGAGGCGAATACCCTCAAATGACCTTAAGAAGGACTTTTTTACTGAAAGTCAAAGAACATAATTAAATCGCTGTTTTTGAGACAAGTTTCGAACCCATTGGGACTTCCTTTTGAAGGAATTTCGAGAGATTATGTTTCTTATAGACATTAGCCCCCTGGTAGGGACAAAGCGTACCTTCTGCGGATGCTCTATCATCAAGGCGATTTCATTTGGCCGTAAATTGAAGAAAATCCGCTGACTATATGCCTTATTCTCCTTGTTTTCGCGGATGGTATGATGTAACTCATGCGCGTGAAAGCCAAGAACAAAAGAAAGGCGTTCTGGCATCGGTCAAATATCTCCTCTATAGAGGACAAGAAATTTTAGGGCAATCGAGGCAAAAAAGCACGAGAAAATGAAGTACTTTCAAGGACTACCATAGAATGGAGAGATGTTCACTAAAGCGGTCATAATTTTGTCATTAGAGTCCATGTCGGACCCACAAGTACTCAAAGCTGCTTTCGTGGTGGCGTCTTGAATCTAGAAAATAATTCCGCTTGTGCGGAGGCGAGTACCCTCAAATCGACCATAAGCAAGACTTTTTGGCCCTCAAAGTCAAAGAACATCATTAAATCACTATTTTTAAGACAAGTTTACGAACCCATTGGCACTTCCTTTTGAAGGAAATTCGGAGATTATGTTTCTTATAGACATTAGGCCTGGTAGGGACAAGCGTACCTTCTGAAGATGCTCTATGATCAAGGCGATCTCATTTGGCCGTAAATTGAAGAAAATCCGGTGGCTATATGCCTTATTCTCCTTGTTTTGGCGGATGGCATCTGTAACTCATGTGCGTGAAAGCCAAAAACAAAAGGGCATTCCGGGCATCGATCAATATATATCTGGAAACGGTATCTCGTCTATAGAGGACAAGAAATTTTGGGGCAATTAGGCAAAAAGCGCACGAGAAAATGAAGTACTTACAAGACGCCATAGAATGGAGAGATGTTCACTAAAGCGTTTATAATTTTGTCATTTGGAGTACTCAAAGCTGCTTTCGCGGTGAGCATGCGAATCAAAAAAATTCTACCCTTGCGCGGAGGCCGGAGTACCCTCAAAATTCAACTTTAAGCGAGGACTTTTGGACCTCAAAGTCAAAGAACATAATTCATCACTGTTTTTTGGACAAGTTTCGAACCCATTGGCACTTCCTTTTGAAGGAAATTCGAGAGATTATGTTTCTTATAGACATTAGCCCCCTGGTAGGGACAAACATACCTTCTGCGGATGCTCTATGATCAAGGCGATCTCATTTGGCCATAAATTGAAGAAAATCCAGTGACTACATGCCTTATTCTCCTTGTTTTAAATATGCCATTTGTAACTCATGCGCATGAAAGCCAAGAACAAAAGGGCATTCTGGCATTGGTCAATATATATGTGGAAGCGATATCTCGTCGATAGAGGACAAGAATTTTAGAGGCGATCGGCCAAAAAGCATGCGAGAAAATGAAGTACTTACAAGGGCGCCATAGAATGGAGATGTTCACTAAAACGGTCATAATTTTGTCATTTGGAGTCCGTGTCGGAACCATAAGTACTCAAACTGCTCATGGCGAGAACATGAATCAAAAAATTCTACCGCTTGCAGGGAGGCCGAGTACCCTCAAATTCAGCCTTAAGCAAGGACTTTTTGGCCAGAAGTCAAAGAACATAATTAAATCATTGTTTTTCAGGACAAGTTTCGAACCCATTGGCACTTCCTTTTGAAGAATTTGAGAGATTATGTTTCTTATAGATATTAGCCCCCTGGTAGGGACAAGCGTACCTTCTGCGGATGCTCTATGATCAAAGGCGATTTCATTTGTCCGTAAATTGAAGAAAATCCATGACTATATGCCTTATTCTCCTTGTTTTAGCGGATGGTATGATGTAACTCATGCGGCGTGAAAGCCAAGAACAAAAGGCATTCTGGCATCGGTCAGATATATATGTGGAAATGATATATCCTCTATAGAGGACAAAATTTTAGAACAATCGAATCCAAAAGCGCACGAGAAAATGAAGTACTTACAAGGACGCCATAGAATGGAGAGATGTTCACTAAAGCGGTCATAATTTTGTCATTGAGTCCGTGTTGGACCCATAAGTACTCAAACTGCTTTCATGGTGACGTCAGTGAATCTAAAAAATACTTCCGCTTGTGCGGGAGGCGAGTACCCTCAAATCGACCTTAAGCAAGACTTTTGGCCCTCAAAGTCAAAGAACATCATTAAATCACTATTTTTAAGACAAGTTTACGAACCCATTGGCACTTCCTTTTGAAGGAAATTGAGAGATTATGTTTCTTATATACATTAGGCCTGGTAGGGACAAAGCGTACCTTCTGAAGATGCTCTATGATCAAGGGCAAACTCATTTGGCCGTAAATTGAAGAAAATCCGGTGGCTATATGCCTTATTCTCCTTGTTTTTCGCGGATGGCATCTTTGTAACTCATGTGCGTGAAAGCCAAAAACAAAAGGGCATTCGGGCATCGATCAATATATATGTGGAAGCGATATCTCCTCTATAGAGGACAAGAAATTTTGGGGCAATCGGAAAAAGCGCGAGAAAATGAAGTACTTACAAGGACGCCATAGAATGGAGATGTTCACTAAAAGCGTTTATAATTTTGTCATTTTAGTGCGTGTCGGAACCATAAATACTCAAACTGCTCGCGGTGAGCATGCGAATCAAAAAATTCTACCGCTTGCGCCGGGAGGCCGGAGTACCCTCAAATTCAACTTTAAGTAGGACTTTTTGGACTGAAAGTCAAAGAACATAATTAATCATTGTTTTTTGAGACAAGTTTCGAACCCATTGGCACTTCCTTTTGGAGGAAATTTGAGAGATTATGTTTCTTATAGACATTAGCCCCCTGGTAGGGACAAACATACCTTCTGCGGATGCTCTATGATCAGGCGATCTCATTTGGCCATAAATTGAAGAAAATCCAGTGACTATATGCCTTATTCTCCTTGTTTTTAAATGGCATCTCTGTAACTCATGCGTGTGAAAGCCAAGAACAAAAGGGCATTCTGGCATCGGTCAATATATATGTGGAAGCGATATCTAGTCCATAGAGGACTAGAAATTTTAGGCATGATCAGGCAAAGCAGCATGCGAGAAAATGAAGTACTTACAAGGACGCCATAGAATGGAGATGTTCACTAAAACAATCATAATTTTGTCATTTGGAGTGCATGTCCGGAACCATAAGTACTCAAACTGCCCATGGCGGCTGCGAATCAAAAAATTCTACCGCTTGCGCGGGAGGCTGAGTACCCTCAAATTCAGCCTTAAGCGGGACTTTTTGTACAGAAGTCAAAGAACATAATTAAATCACTGTTTTTCGGACAAGTTTCGAACCCATTGGCACTTCCTTTTGAAGGAATTTGAGAGATTATGTTTCTTATAGACATTAGCCCCTGGTAGGGACAAGCGTACATTCTGCGGATGCTCTATGATCAAGGCAATTTCATTTGTCCAGTAAATTCAGAAAATCCAGTGACTATATGCCTTATTCTCCTTGTTTTTGCGGATGGTATGATGTAACTCATGCGCGTGAAAGCTAAGAACAAAAGGGCATTCTGGCATCGGTTAATATATATGTGGAAATGATATATCCTCTATAGAGGACAAGAAATTTTAGAACAATCGGGTCGGCAGCATACGAGAAAAGGAAGTACTTTCAAGAGCGCCATAGACTTGAAGATGTTCACTAAAGCGGTCATAATTTTGTCATTGGTCCGTGTTGGACCCACAAGTACTCAAACTGCTGGCGTGGCGTGCGAATCAGAAAATACTTCCGCTTGTGCGGGAGGCGAGTACCCTCAAATATGACCTTAAGCAAACTTTTTGGCCTCAAAGTCAAAGAACATCATTAAATCACTATTTTTAAGACAAGTTTGAACCCATTGGCACTACCTTTTGAAGGAAATTGAGAGATTATGTTGCTTATATACATTAGGCCCCTGGTAGGGACAAACATACCTTCTGAAGATGCTCTATGATCAAGGCAAACTCATTTGGCGTAAATTGAAAAAAATCCGGTGGCTATATGCCTTATTCTCCTTGTTTTTAGCGGATGGCATCTTTTGTAACTCATGCGTGAAAGCCAAAAACAAAAGGGCATTCGGGCATCGATCAATATATATGTGGAAGCGATATCTCCTCTATAGAGGACAAAGAAATTTTGGGCAATCGGGCAAAAGTGCGAGAAAATGAAGTACTTACAAGGGCTGCCATAGAATGGAGAGATGTTCACTAAGCGTTTATAATTTTGTCATTTGGAGTCCGTGTCAGGAACCATAAGTACTCAAACTGCTTTCGCGGTGAGCATGCGAATCAAAAAATTCTACTTGCTTGCCGGGGAGGCCAGTACCCTCAAATTCAACTTTAAGTAGGACTTTTGGACTGAAAGTCAAAGAACATAATTAAATCGCTGTTTTTTGAGGCAAGTTTCGAACCCATTGGCACTTCCTTTTGAAGGAAATTCGAGAGATTATGTTTCTTATAGACATTAGCCCCTGGTAGGGACAAACATACCTTCTGCGGATGCTCTATGATCAAGGCGATCTCATTTGGCCATAAATTGAAGAAAATCCAATGACTATATGCCTTATTCTCCTTGTTTTAAATGGCATCTTTGTAACTCATGCATGTGAAAGCCAAGAACAAAAGGGCATTCTGGCATCGGTCAATATATATGTGGAAGCGATATCTAAATCTCTAGAGGACTAGAAATTTTAGGGCAATCGGGCAAAAGCATGCGAGAAAATGAAGTACTTACAAGGGCGCCATAGAATGGAGAGATGTTCACTAAAACAATCATAATTTTGTCATTTGGATGCGTGCCGGAACCATAAGTACTCAAACTGCTCATGGTACCTTGAATCAAAAAATTCTACCGCTTGCGGGGAGGCTGGAGTACCCTCAAATTCAGCCTTAAGCAGGAATTTTTGGCCTGAAAGTCAAAGAACATAATTTGTCGTTGTTTTTGAGACAAGTTTCGAACCATTGGCACTTCCTTTTGAAGGAATTTGAGAGATTATGTTTCTTATAGACATTAGCCCCTGGTAGGGACAAGCGTACCTTCTGCAAATGCTCTATGATCAAGGCAATTTCATTTGGTAGTAAATTGAAGAAAATCCAGCGACTATATGCCTTATTCTCCTTGTTTTAGCGGATGGTATGATGTAACTCATGCGGCGTGAAAGCCGAGAAGAAAAGGGCATTCACGGCATCGGTCGATATATATGTGGAAGCGATATCTCCTCCATAGAGGACAAGAAATTTTAGAACGATCGGTAAAAGCGCGCGAGAAAATGAAGTACTTTCAAGGGCGCCATAGAATGGAGAGATGTTCACTAAAGCGGTCACAATTTTGTCATTGGTCCGTGTCGGACCCACAAGTACTCAAGCTGCTTTCGCGGCGTCTGAATATAAAATACTTCCCTCTTGTGCGAGGCCGGAAGTACCGTCAAATTCAACTTTAAGCAGGACTTTTGGCCCTAAAAGTCAAAAGAACATAATTAAATCATTTTTTTTTGAGACAAGTTTCGAACCCATTGGCACTTCCTTTTGAAGGAAATTCGAGAGATTATGTTTCTTATAGACATTATGCCCCCATTTGGTAGTAAATTGAAGAAAATCAGTGCTATATAACTCATAACTGGCGTGAAAGCCAAGAACAAAGGGCATTCTGGCATCGGTCGATTTATATGTGGAAGCGATATCTCCTCTATAGAGGACTAGAAATTTTAGGGCAATCGGGAAAAAAAGCATGCGAGAAAATGATGTACTTACAAGGCGCCATAGAATGGAGATGTTCACTAAAACAATCATAATTTTGTCATTTGGAGTCCGTGGCGGAACCATAAGTACTCAAACTGCTCACGGCGAAACCGCGAATCAAAAAATGATACCTCCTTGCGCCGGAGGCCGAGTACCCACAAATTCAGCCTTAAGCGGGACTTTTTGTACTGAAAGTCAAAGAACATAAATAAATCATTTTTTTTGGACAAGTTTCGAACCATTGGCACTTCCTTTTGAAGGAATTTGAGAGATTATGTTTCTTATACATTAGCCCCCTGGTAGGGACAAAGCGTACCTTCTGCGGATGCTCTATGATCGGGCAATTTCATTTGGCGTAAATTGAAAAAATCCAGTGACTATATGCCTTATTCTCCTTGTTTTCGCGGATGGTATGATGTAACTCATGCGGCGTGAAAGCCAAGAACAAAAGGCATTCGGCATCGGTCGATATATATGTGGAAGCGATATCTCCTCTATAGAGGACAAGAAATTTTAGGCGCAATCGGCAAAAAGCATGCGAAAATGAAGTACTTTCAAGGACTACCATCGAATGGAAGATGTTCACTAAAGCGGTCATAATTTTGTCATTTGGAGTCCGTGTCGGACCGACAAGTACTCAGAGCCCTTTCATGGCGTGCGTGGGAATCTAGAAAATACTCCCGCTTGTGCGAGGCGAGGCGAGAAGTCCCTCAAATCTGACCTTAGAAGGACTTTTTGGCCTGAAAGTCAAAGAACATAATTAAGTCGTTGTTTTTTGGACAAGTTTCACCCATTGGCACTTCCTTTTGAAGGAATTTGAGAGATTATGTTTCTTATAGACATTAGCCCCCTGGTAGGGACAACATCCAAGGCAATTTCATTTGGTAGTAAATTGAAAAAATCAAGCGGCTCTATGCCTTATTCTCCTTGTTTTTGCGGATGGTATGATGTAACTCATGCGGCGTGAAAGCCAAGAACAAAAGGCATTCTGGCATCGGTCGAATATCTCCTCTATAGAGGACAAGAAATTTTAGGGCAATCGGGCAAAAAGCGCGCGAGAAAATGAAGTACTTTCAAGGATTGCCATGAATGGAGAGATGTTCACTAAAAGCGGTCACAATTTTGTCATTGGTCCGTGTGATAGAGGAAATCACTTGACATCGGTGGCACCATTGAAAAGGTGTCCGTCTTTCGATGAGATGGTGGATTTCGCTTTGGTGGAAGTCGACTTTGGCGATCCGACTCTGAGCGTCACGAGGGCGTCGGCGCCTTAGCAATCGCTAAACCAACTCCGAGAGGTTATTGACCCGCGCGGAACGATCAACGACCACGAAGGTCTATTTCCTGCGAGCAAGCGAAGAACAAGCAAGCTGAGATTGCAATCTGGATATTGCGAATATAAGATAAGCTTTATTGATCAAGGTGGGGTTACTGTGGCGCCTTTATGCAGTGCGTTGAACACAAGCGAAATCTGTGAAGTTGCAGCTATGGCGAACTTTTAATCTAAACAAAACCCAAAGTCTAGCGGTGCCCTAAGGGCTGTATATATGGAGGAAGAGGGGTGAATTTCGTGGCCCTTGGTGGAGGGTCGAAACTAACCCTATCTCTTGTTTCCCCACATCGGACTCTAAAAATAGCCTATACTAATGTATTTCGAAATTACATGGGCTGGCCCAATAATAAGGTGTGCAGCACCTAGAATAGCCTCTGGACGAAATTTATGAAGTGGCATCTTGTATATTTTGTCAAGGCTTCATGCACTCATTATGGTGGCTTCAAAGTCTGAAATCATCACTTGTAACTCCATTCTTGTCCCCCTTAGCATGCCATCATCTCCATGCTTGTTCTTGCTCAATGTTCATCCTTCTCCAAGCTAGGCCCTTCATTTGTAAGCAAAACAAATGTATCCAATTTAAGCGACATCATATTCTCATGAACATTAGAATCATTACCAAGCGAAAGTACTGGTAATTTAGTTGGCGTCTTGTGAGCTCTAGTAATTGGTCCGGTATGTATAGCGGAGGGGGTGTGGGTGTAACAATGGTATTGATGTCCTCATCATCCTCCCCTTCTTGAAATGAAGTAAGTCCTCGACGGAGTTCATCTTCCTCACCAAATATGGCTTCAAATCTGCAATGTTAAAGTGGGACTAACCCCAAAATCTGCGAGCAGCTCAAGTTTATATGCATTATCATTTACTTTCTCCAACACCTTAAAGGGACCCGCCACCGTGGCATTAGCTTTGATTTGCAAATCGAAATCTATCCTTACATAAATGTAACCAAACAAGATCTCCGGTGCAAACACAACATATTTTCTACCCTTATCTCCAGCAAGTTTATATTTAGCATTCATCGCTCAATGTTTTCCTTAGTTAACTCATGCATTTTTAAAATCAATTCAACCACGTTCTTTAGCATCAAAATTAACCTTCTCCGAAGATGGAAGAAGCGACAAATCAATAGGTGCACGAGGTAGGAAACCATACACAACTTCAAAAGGCACATCTTAGTAGTAGAATGCAATGAGCGATTATAAGCAAATTCAATATGAGGCAAGCATTCCTCCCACATTTTCTTATTATTCTTTAGAACAGCCCTAAGCATAGTAGACAATGTTCTATTGACTACTTGGTTTATCCATCGGTTTGGGGGTGACAAGTAGTACTAAAAAGCAGTTTAGTCTAACAGCCCATAAACATCTCCAAAAGTGGCTAAGAAATTTAGTATCACGATCTGAAACAATAGTATTTGGCACACCATGCAAGCGAATAATTTCACGAAAGAACAAATCAGCAACATTGGCGACATCATTGCTTTTATGACATGGTATAAAGTGTGCCATTTTAGAGAATCTATCACGACAACAAATATGCTATCCTCCTTCTTTGTTCTAGGTAAACCTAAAACAAAGTCCATGAATATATCCTCCCAAGGAACACTAGAGTGCAGGCAAAGGCATATATAAACCATGAGGATTGAGTCGTGACTTAGCTTTTTGACATGTAGTGCAGCGAGCAATAAAGCGCTCAACATCCGTCTCATCTTTGGCCAAAAGAAATGTGTAGCAAATCGTCCTCCGTCTTCTTCACGCCAAAGTGTCCCATTAGTCCTCCTCCATCGCCTCCTACAACAACAAAAGGCGAGCGGAGCTAGCTGGAATGCATAGCTTGTTGTACGGAACACAAATCCATCATTAACGACAAACTTGTTCCATGTTCTTCCTTCTTTACAATTCGCAATACATCTTTAAAATCAGCATCATGCACATATTGATCTTTGATGGTCTCCAAACCAAATATTTTGAAGTCAAGTTGTGAAAGCATAGTATAGCGACGAGACAATGCATCGGCAATAACATTTTCTTTACCCTTCTTGTGTTTAATGACATAAGGAAAGTCTCAATGAATTCAACCCATTTAGCATGTCTCGATTCAGTTTAGCTTGACTTTTAATATGTTTCAAAGATTCATGATCAGAATGTATAACAAATTCTTTGGGCCATAAATAATGTTGCCATGTTTCTAAAGTCCGAACAAGAGCATATAATTCTTTATCATAAGTAGAGTAATTCAGACTAGGCCACTCAATTTTTAGGAAAAGTATGCAACAGGTTTGCCATCTTGTAATAACACACCTCTAATCCAATTCCACTAGCATCACATTCAAGCTCAAAGTCTTATTAAAATCGGGAAGTTGGAGTAAAGGAGCATGTGTCAACTTATCTTTCAATACCGTGAGGCTTCTTCTGTGCGGTACCCCAAACAAAAGCACATCCTTCTTTGTAAGCTCATTGAGAGGTGCAGCAATGGTGCTGAAATCTCTCTAGCGCCTATAGAAACCAGCGAGGCCAAGGAAACTCCTCACTTGTGTGACCGTTTTGGGCTACGGCCAACTCTCAATAGCTTCAATCTTGGCTTTATCAACTTCAATTCCTGTGGAGTAACAACATAGCCAAGAAAAGATACTAGAGTCGATGCAAAGGTGCACTTCCCAAGGTTACCAAACAAGCGTGCATCACGTAGAGCATTAAAACAACACGTAAATGTTCAAATGTTCTTCCAAAGATTTGCTATAAATCGGTATATCATCAAAATAGACTACCACAAATCGTCCAATGAAAGCACGTAAAACTTAGTTCATTAATCTCATGAAAGTACTAGGTGCATTAGTTAACCCAAAAGGCATGACTAACCACTCATATAATCCAAACTTAGTTTTAAATGCTGTTTTCCATTCATCTCCCAATTTCATACAATTTGATGGTATCCACTCATAAATCAACTTTGGAGAATATTGTAGAGCCACTCAATTCATCAAGCATATCATCTAGCCTAGGAATAGGGTGGCGATAACGAATAGTAATATTATTGATGCCTCTACAATCAACACACATCGTGACGTACCATCCTTTTTGGCACTAGAATAATAGGAACAGCACAAGGACTAAAGGGATTAGCATATATAACCTTTGTCGAGCAGCTCACGCATGGCGCATAATCTCCTTCGTCTCCTCTGGATTGAGTGCGGTATGGTGCACGGTTGGGTAATGATGCAGGGAATTAAGTCAATTTGATGCTCAATCCCTCGAATTGGTGGTAATCCGGTGGCGTCTTGTGGAAAGAGCGTCGTGAACTCTGCAAAATGTTAGTGACAGCGAGGGGCAAAAGAAAAAACACGTCCTCGAATGAAAATAATGCCTCTTTGCACACAAAAGCATAGCAAATAGATTTGCTAAAATCTAGCTCATCAATATCAGATTTGGTGGCAAGTAAACATGCTTTTCAATTTAATTTCAGAAACAACGGTAGATGGTTTATTATTAGGCTTCATGTGTTGCTCAAATTCTTTTGCCACAATCTGATTTTCACTCTTATTTTTCTCTGTTTTGCTTTATTAGCTCTATTAATATCATCTTTCAAAATGGACTCGAGAGTCATAGGAAGCAAAGTAATATTTTTATCCTTATGAACAGAGTATCTTGATTGTTTCTACCATGGTGTCTGAATTTTTATCAAATTGCCATGGTCTACCAAGTAACAAGAACATGCTTGCATAGGTACCACATCACAATCAACATAATCAGCATATGTAGAGATACTAAAATGCACCACGAGCAGTCGTGTTACCTTCACCTTGCATGTTGTTGAACCATTGGATGTAGTAAGGATGTGGATGTGGTCTTGTGGTGAGAGATAGCTTCTCCACCATCTCCATGCTAGCCAAGTTGTTGCAGCTCCTCCATCTATGATGGCCTTGAATAGAGCGTTCCTTCACAACTCCTTTGTATGGAACAAATTATGCCTCTGATTTTGCTCAACATGTAACTTTGCACACTCAAAACACGTTGAAAGCGACTAAACATTCATACACATCGGCATCTTGACAGCCATGTATTGTGTCTCATGATCAGAATCATCTCCACCGTGTTCCTCATGTGTAATAAGAGCCAAAGTCTCCTCATCATAGTCACTAAGCGGACTCATACCCACCATCCTCGATAGCAATCA
This sequence comes from Aegilops speltoides, assembly GCA_021437245.1. Taxonomy (NCBI): domain Eukaryota; kingdom Viridiplantae; phylum Streptophyta; class Magnoliopsida; order Poales; family Poaceae; genus Aegilops; species Aegilops speltoides. Next base: position 16,215 of record JAHHZJ010009162.1, read on the forward strand.
TCACCGCTGAGATTTGCATTCTCTGTAAAATGTCCTCTTCCCTTCTGGATGACGACAAATAATATCACTTGTGTGCCTGTTGACACCATGGAAGAAGAAGAGCTCTGTCAGCAGGCAGCGGTGTGCTCTTGGCGAGATAGTGGTGGTTGTGCTGCTTTCTTGTATCACGGTTGGAGGTGGCTTTGAAGGAGGTGATGGTGCGGTGGAAGTAGATGATGCCGTGGTGTCCATGATGAAGGTCGACCTGCGAGAAAAGTTAGTGCGGCGCCAATGCTGTCGATCCTGCACTTCACGTTCAACTTTACAAGCAAGATGGAATAAGCAAGTGATATTATTATAATCCTTATAGTCTAGAATGAGTGCAGAATCTCTCTATTTAATCCACCCGAAAGCGTGCAAGCATAGCTTCATTCTCCTCAACAATACCACATCTAATCAAGCGGTTTGTAATTCACGATAATATTCTTCTCTGAGTTTTTCCTTGTCTTAAAGCGCTGCAATTTTGAAGTAATTCACGTTGATAATATGGTGGAACCAGCAGTCGCATAGCAGTTTTCAAAGCAGCCAAGTAAATTTGGAGCAGGATATAATCTACAATGTTGAGACCACCAAACACATGCAAAGCTAGTGAAAGCACAAAGCAATGACGCGAACACGTCTCTCCTCGGGATATTGTAAACATGTAAATCGTTGTTCGGTTTCTAACTCCCAAGTAAGATATATATCGAGGAACATATCTACCCTCAAATGGTGGAATATTCAATTTCAGTTTAGGGAGATGGTCATGATCTCGTACTGAGGGAGCCCTAATAGTGCCATTATTTGCATGTGGGCGACACTGGTGGTTGTGGTCTGGTGGTTGCGCGTGGTTACGATGTTGATCAACCTCATCCTCATAATCGTCCACATACTCATCATCCTCCTCGGTACCACCGGTGGCGATGGCGAGAGCCAAAGAAGCACCAACAGCGATGCAACGGCACAGAATTTTGTCTGGCTCAAGAGGAACGGTGCTGAGCTCATCCATCTTGATTCGGAAGAGGCGTGGTTGTTGTCGTTGCGAGAGGTGCGATAGGTGCAGCGGCGGTGGTTGTTAAAAGCTAAGCGAGCAATTCATCAAACTTGCTATCAAGCTTTGTTTCAAGCGTCTTCTCAATGCCATCTATCTTCTCCATGGCCTCGTCAAATCTGTTTACCACGTCTTACTGTCCAATCATCATTTCTTTGAAACTTATCATGTAGCTGTTTGTTAGTCGAGTTCTCCCAATCAGTCTCATCGACTTGTGATCCTACCATGGTTAGCGAGAAAATAGAAACACACAAGAATATGATCCTACAAACTACTAAAAAATGGTGGTGGTGTATCACAAACCCGTCAAGCAAATCTCAAATTCTTACCGGTTCTTACCGGTGGCGGTGGTGATCGGCAACCGTTGTAGTCAAAACTCTCAAAGCTTGGATATAGCGATTACGGGGAGAATCAAATGCGGCGTAGATGTATGTGGAGCTGGGAAGGCTTATAATATGGTAGCAAAAAAGGTCGACAATAATCAATTAAGAGATGCAAAAGTTGAATAGGCGCTCAGCAATGATCTTGTGCTTTGGTCCTAGGCTGAACCGTGCTAGAGGCGAGCCTAGAACACTAACAAAATCACGTGCTGCTGCGTAAACAAGGGAGGAGCACACTCTGAATTTTTTTCTCTTTTTTTTTGCACTTTTTGTCCTCTTTTTTTTTTTTTTTCTCATGACAAATTTTTTCGGAAAAAGTCTACAAATGGTCTATAAACTGCCTAGCCAAATTTTTTTTAAAGCTGGAACTATTTTCTTCTACGGATGGCTTGGAAGTTGGGGAGTCATGTCTTATCAAGACTCGGAGTGTCGCGTGATCTGGAAATCGAGAACAATGCAACAATTCTTGGACTCGGACTAGGATTTGGTGGCGGAGATGAATCTGGTGGAACTTCGGTTTGGTGGCGGAGATGAATCTGGTGGAACTTCGGACTGGTGGCGGATATATGTTGCAGGTGGACTCGGATGGGCGTGATGGCGGCGGATATGTGGTGGCGTATATGGATTGGATTGGCGGTGAATATGTGGCGGTGGTATATGGCGGCGTGGCGTGACAACTTGTGAAGCAGAACTGAAACTCTAAAAGACTAGGCGCTAAGACCAGCAACTTGACACGTGATGCAACCGCCAATTCAACAAAGCAAATCTGAAAAAGATTATGCAAAGGCTCAGATTGGTTGAGATGGGATGAACTAACCTAATTTTTTTTGGCTTTTTAAGTGGACTATAGGTATGAAGAAACGGACTCGATCTAAACTACGAAAAGCATAAAAATCTCACCGAGCGACTGGAAATCGATACCACTTGATAGAGGCAAAGGTGTCCCGTCTTCGATGAGATGGTGGATTTTGCTTTGGTGGGAGTCGACTTTGACGATCCGACTCTGAGCGTCTGCGAGGCGTCGCGCCTATGTCGCTAAACCAACTCAGGAGGTTATTGACCCCGCGAACCCACGATCAACGACCACGAAGGTCTATTTCCTGCGAGCAAGCGAAGAACAAGCAAGAAGCTGAGATTGCAATCTGGATATTGCGAATATAAGATAAAGCTTTATTGATCAAGGTGGGGTTACTGGCGCCTTTATGCAGTCGTTGAACACAAGCGAAATGCATGCGAGATTTGCAGCTATGGCGAACTTTTAATCTAAACAAAACCCAAAGTCTAAGCGGTGCCCTAAGGGCTGTATATATGGAGGAAGAGGAATTGAATTTCGTGGCCCTTGGTAGAGGTCGAAACTAACCTATCTCTTGTTCCCCCACATCTGGACTCTAAAAATAGCCTATACTAATGTATTTCGAAATTACATGGGCTGGCCCAATAATAGGTAATGTGACACCTAGAATAGCCTCTGGACGAAATTTATGAAGTGGCATCTTGTATATTTCGTCCAAGGCTTCATGTACTCATTATGGTGGCTTCAAAAGTCTGAAATCATCACTTGTAACTCCATTCTTGTCCCCCTTCGCATGCCATCATCTCCATGCTTGTTCTTGCTCCAATGTTCATCCTTCTCCAAGCTAGGCCCTTCATTTGTAAGCAAAACAAATGTATCCAATTTAAGCGACATCATATTCTCATGAACATTAGAATCATTACCAAAAGCGAAAGTACACAGTAATTTAGTTGGCGTCTTGTGAGCTCTAGTAATTAGTCCGATTATGTATAGCGGCGGGGGTGTGGGTGTAACAATGGTATTGTTGTCCTCATCACCGTGTCGGACACAAGTACTCAAGCGCTTTCATGACGTCTGAATTAAAATACTTCCGCTTGTGCGATGGGCGAGTACCCTCAAAACGGCCTTAAGCAAGACTTTTGTACTGAAAGTCCGCGAACATCATTCAATCACTATTTTTAAGACAAGTTTAGAACCCATTGGCACTACCTTTTGAAGAAATTCGAGTGATTATGTTTTGATATACATTAGGCCCTGGTAGGGACAAGCGTACCTTCTGAAGATGCTCTATGATCAAGGCAATTTCATTTGGCCGTAAATTGAAAAAATCCGGTGGCTATATGCCTTATTCTCCTTGTTTTTCGTCGGATGGCATCTTGTAACTCATGTGCGTGAAAGCCAAAAACAAAAAGGCATTCACGGCATCGGTCGATATATATGTGGAAGCGATATCTAGTCTATAGAGGACAAGAAATTTTGGGGCGATCGGGCAAAAAAGCATACGAAAATGAAGTACTTACAAATTGCCATAGAATGGAGAGATGTTCACTAAAGCGGTCATAATTTTGTCATTTGGAGTCGTGTGAACCATAAGTACTCAAACTACTCGCGGTGAGCATACGAATCAAAAATTCTACCCTTGCGCCGGAGGCAGGAGTACCCTCAAATTCAACTTTAAGCGAGGACTTTTGGACCTAAAGTCAAAGAACATAATTAAATTTGTTTTTCGGACAAGTTTCGAACGATTGGCACTTCCTTTTGAAGGAAATTGAGATTA
>JAHHZJ010009167.1:0-23353 GCA_021437245.1 Aegilops speltoides
TTTGATGTTTTGCAGTAGAACACAAGTGAGTTGTGGGCGATACAAGTCATACTACCTACCATGTCATACTTTGGTTCAGGGTATTGTGAGATGGCGGCCCGGACCGACATTCGCGTCCTTGAGCTGGTTTCACCCTCGAGCACTCGTTGCTTAAAGGTGGTGGTGGGTGCTGTCTCTCTCATTTTAGTTGAACCAGTGTGGCTCGCCGGTCCTTAGAAGGTTAAAGCAGTCTATTTGTGAAATGTCGTTGTGGTTTTGATCGTGGGTGAGGCTGTTTCTTGCTTAAGCCCGTAGCAGCCACGTAAAATTTGCAACAACAAAGTAGGGGCGTCTAACTTGTTTTTGCGGGGCATGTTGTGATGTGATATGGTCAAGGCGTGATGCTATATTTTATTGTATGAGATGATCATGTTTTGTAACGAAGTTATCGGCAATGGCGGAGCCATATGGTTGTCGCTTTATTGTATGCAATGCAATGCATACTGTAATGCTTTACTTTATCACTAAGCGGTAGAGATGATCGTAGAAGCATAAGATTGGCGAGGCGACGGATGCTCGATGAAGATCAAGGTGTCGGGCTGGCGATGGTGATCATGGTGGTGCTGCAAGATGGAGATCATGAAGCACAAGATGATGATGACCATATCATATCACTTATATTGATTTGCATGTGATGTTTATCCTTTTATGCATCTTATCTTGCTTTGATTGGCGGTAGCATTATAAGATGATCTCTCACTAAATTATCAAGAAGTGTTCTCCCGGTATGCACCGTTGCCAAAGTTAAATCGTGCCCGGACACCACGTGATGATCGGGTGTGATAAGCTCCGTCCATCTACAGGGTGCAAGCCAGTTTGCACCATGAGAATACTCGGGTTATACTTGAGCCTAGCATATCAGATATGGCCTCGGAACACAGAGACCGAAAGGTCGGCGTGAATCATATAGTAGATATGATCAACATAAGATGTTCACCATTGAAAACTACTCCATTTCACGTGATGATCGGTTATGGTTTAGTTGATTTGGATCACGTGATCACTTAGATGACTAGAGATGTTTTTCTAAGTGGGAGTTCTTAAGTAATATGATTAATTGAACTTAAATTTATCATGAACTTAGTACTGATAGTATCTTGCTTGTTTATGTTTGATTGTAGATAGATGGCTCGTCTTTGTTGTTGTTGAATTTTAATCGTTCCTTGAGAAAGCAAAGTTGAAAGATGATGGTAGCAATTACGGACTGGGTCCGTAACTTGAGATTATCCTCATTCTGCCGGAAGAGTTAAATCTGGATGCACTGGGTGCGAACCTCCGTCTGGCCACGGCGTTAAAGCGTCTGGCGAGCAAAGTGATGACTACTCTATAGTTCGATTGTGCCATGCTACGGCTTAGACCGGGACTTCACGGCGTTTTGAGCGTCATGGAGCATATGAGATGTTCGGAGTTGAAGTTAATATTCCAGAATGCGGTTGAGAGATATGAAGTCTCCAATAAGTTCTATAGCTGCAAGATGGAGAGAATAGTTACATTAGTGAGCACATACTCGAATGCAGGTACTACAATCACTTGACACAATTGGGGTTAATCTTCCGGATGATTGTGTCATTGACAATCTTCAATCACTGCCACCAAGCTACAAAGGCCGTGATGAACTATAATATGCAAGGGTTAGTAAAGACTATGCGAGCTCTTAGCAATGCTAAAGGCTGCGGAGGTAGAAATCAGAAGGAGCATCAAGTGTTGATGGTCAATAAGACCACTAGTTTCAAGAAGAAAGGCAAAGGGAAGAAGGGGAACTTCAAGAAGAACACAAGCAAGTTCTGCTCGGGAGAAAAACCCAAGTCGGACCTAAACTGGCCCGAGTCTTCTCTTGCCGGTAGTCCTTTGGAGCGGAACTGCCCCAAGTATTTGGCGGATAAGAAGGATGGCAAGGTGAACAAGGTATATGTGATATACATGTTATTGATGTGTACCTTACTAGAGCTCATGATGCTTTGTTAGTTGTGAGATGATGTATTACTGGAGCGAGTAAAGAGACTTGCGTGACGAGATTGAACTAGGTATTGGATACTGCGCGATCGAATCTCGGGCAAGTAACATCTACCGATGACAAAGGAACAACGTATGTTGTTATGCGGTCTGACCGATAAAGATCTTCGTAGAATATGTAGGAACCAATATGGGCATCCAGGTCCCGCTGTTGGTTATTGACCGAAATGGTTCTAGGTCATGTCTACATTGTTCTCGAACCGTAGAATCCGCTGCGCAAGGTTTCGATGGCGGTTATTATGAGTTTATGTATTTTGATGTACCGAAGAAGTTGGTCCGGATGTGATCACGGACATGACGAGAGTCTCGAAATGGTCGAGACATAAAATTGATATATTGGAAGCCTATGTTTGGAGTTGAATGGTTAGGGTAAACAGGAATTCGAGAAATGCAGGGAGGTTCTGGAACCCCGGGAACTAAATGGGCCATAGTGGGCCTTGGTGGAAGGAGAAGGGCCAGCCCTAGGCTGACGCCTCCCCTTCCCTAGTCCTACTAGGACTAGGAAGGGGCCCCCCTCTCTCTTTTCCCCTCCGGTGAATCCTATTCCAACTAGGATTGGAGGGAATCCTACTCCCGGAGGAGTAGGACTCCCAGCCAGCGCCTCCCTTGGCCGGCCGGCCCCCTCCCCTGCTCCTTTATATCTCTGGGGCAGGGGCACCCTAGAACACACAAGTTTGATCTACGGATCGTTCCTTAGCCGTGTCTGGGTGCCCCCTCCACCATATTCCACCTCGGTCATACCAATGTGTGGCTTAGGCGAAGCCCTAGGCGCGATGAAACATCAAGATCGTCACCAGCGCCGTCGTCTTGGAAACTCTCCTCGACACTCGGCTGGATCAGTCCGAGGGGCGTCATCGAGCTGTCGTGTGTCAAGAACTCCGGCGCCGAATGTAATGGCCTTGGGATCGGTCGGATCGCGAGGAGAGCGTCGACTACTTCCTCTCGTTGTGATCGCTTAAAGACCCGGGTCTACAAGGGGTATGTGGACAACACTCTCCCCTCTCATTGCTATTCATCACCATGATCTTGTGTGTGCGTGGAAATTTTTTGAAATTACTCGTTCCCCTCTGATGGCATCCGAGCCAGGTTTATATGGTTTGATGTTTTGCAGAGTAGAACACAAGTGAGTTGTGGGCGATACAAGTCATACTACCTAGCAGCATGTCATACTTTGGTTCAGCGGTATTGTGAGATGAAGCGGCCCGGACCGACATTCAGCGTGCGCTTCTGCGAGACTGGTTTCACCGCTCTGAGCACTCGTTGCTTAAAGGTGGTGGTGGGTGCTGTCTCTCTCACTTTAGTTGAACCGAGTGTGGCTCGCCGGTCCTTGAGAAGGTTAAGCAGAGTCTATTTGGCGAAGTATCGTTGTGGTTTTGATGCGTGGGGTGAGACCAGTTCTTGCTTAAGCCCGTAGCAGCCGTAAAATTTGCAACAACAAAGTAGAGGGCGTCTAACTTGTTTTTGCAGGGCATGTTGTGATGTGATATGGTCAAGGCGTGATGCTATATTTTATTGTATGAGATGATCATGTTTTGTAACGAAGTTATCGACAGCTGGCGGAGCCATATGGTTGTCGCTTTATTGTATGCAATGCAATGCATGCTGTAATGCTTTACTTTATCACTAAGCGGTAGCGATAATCGTAGAAGCATAAGATTGGCGAGGCGACAACGATGCTACGATGGAGATCAAGGTGTCGGCGCCGGTGGCGATGGTGATCATGGTGGTGCTGCGGAGATGAAGATCACGAAGCACAAGATGATGATGACCATATCATATCACTTATATTGATTTGCATGTGATGTTTATCCTTTATGCATCTTATCTTGCTTTGATTGGCGGTAGCATTATAAGATGATCTCTCACTAAATTATCAAAAGTGTTCTCCCGGTATGCACCATTGCCAAAGTTAAATCGTGCCCGGACACCCGTGATGATGGGGTGTGATAAGCTCTCGTCCATCTACAGCGGGTGCAAGCCGATTTTGCACTGCAGAATACTCGGGTTATACTTGGCGAGCCTAGCATATCAGATATGGCCTCGGAACACGAGAGACCGAAAGGTCGGCGTGAATCATATAGTAGATATGATCAACATAAGATGTTCACCATTGAAAACTACTCCATTTCATGATGATCGGTTATGGTTTAGTTGATTTGGATCACGTGATCACTTAGATGACTAGAGAGATGTTTTTCTAAGTGGGAGTTCTTAAGTAATATGATTAATTGAACTTAAATTTATCATGAACTTAGTACTGATAGCATCTTGCTTGTTTATGTTTGATTGTAGATAGATGGCTCGTCTTTGTTGTTCCGTTGAATTTTAATGCGTTCCTTGAGAAAGCAAAGTTGAAAGATGATGGTAGCAATTACACGGACTGGGTCCGTAACACGAGATTATCCTCATTGCTGCCTGAGAAAAGATTCGTCTGGATGCACCGCTAGGTGCCGAACTCTTCTTGATCTGGCTGGCGGCGTTAAAACGTCTGGCGAGAGCAAAGCTGATGACTACTCTATAGTTCGATGTGCCATGCTACGGCTTAGAAGCGGGACTTCAGCGGCGTTTTGAGCGTCATAGAGCATATGAGATGTTCGAGTTGAAGTTAATATTCCAACAGAATGCCGGATTGAGAGATATGAAGTCTCCAATAAGTTCTATAGCTGCAAGATGGAGAGAATAGTTACATTAGTGAGCACATACTCGAGAATGTGCAGGTACTACAATCACTTGACACAATTGGGAGTTAATCTTCCGGATGATTGTGTCATTGACGAAATTCTTCAATCACGCCACCAAGCTACAAAGGCCGTGATGAACTATAATATGCAAGGGTTAGTAAAGACTATGCACGAGCTCTTACATGATGCTAAAGGCTGCGGAGGTAGAAATCAGAAGGAGCATCAAGTGTTGATGGTCAATAAGACCACTAGTTTCAAGAAGAAGGCAAAGGGAAGAAGAGGGAACTTCAAGAAGAACAGCAAGCAAGTTCTGCTCGGAAGAAGAAACCCAAGTCTGGACCTAAGCACTGGCGAGTGCTTCTCTTGCCATGCGGTAGTCCTTGAGCGGAACTGCCCCAAGTATTTGGCGGATAAGAAGGATGGCAAGTTGAACAAAGGTATATGTGATATACATGTTATTGATGTGTACCTTACTAGAGCTCGCATGATAGCTTTGGGTATTTGATACTTGGTTACATTGCTAATATTTTGCAACTCGAAGCAGGGGACTACGGATTAGCGAACAACAGCAAAGGGCGAGGTGACGATGCGCGTGGGAAATGGTTCCAAAGTCGATGTGATCGCGATCGACGCGCTACCTCTACATCTACCTTCGAGATTAGTTTTAGACCTAAATAATTGTTATTTGGTGCTGCGTTGAGCATGAACATTATATCTGGATCTTGTTTGATGCGAGGCGGTTATTCATTAAATCGAGAATAATGGTTGTTCTATTTATATGAGTAATATCTTTTATGGTCATGCACCCTTGAGAGTGGTCTATTTTGATGAATCTCGATAGTAGTGATACACACATCCATAATGTTGAAACCAAAAGAAGCGAGTTGATAATGATAGTGCAACTTATTTGTGTACTTGCCGTTTAGGTCATATCGGTGTAAAGCGCATGAAGAAACTCCATCTTGATGGACTTTTGGAGTCACTTGATTATGAATCACTTGGCACTTGCGAACCGTGCCTTATGGGCAAGATGACTAGAACCCGTTCTCGGTACTATGGAGAGAGCAACAAATTTGTTGGAAATCATACATCTGAGATGTATGTGGTCCGATGAATGTTGAGGCTCGTGGCGGATATCGTTATTTTCTCACCTTCACAGATGACTTAAGCGGATATGGGTATATCTACTTAATGAAACATAAGTCTGAAACATTTGAAAAGTTCAAAGAATTTGAGTGAAGTTGAAAATCATCGTAATAAGAAAATTAAATTTCTGATCGATCGTGGAGGTGAATATTTGAGTTCTGAGTTTGAGTCTACATTTGAAACAATGCGGAATAGTTTAACTAACGCCATACCGGAACACCACGAGCGTAATGGTGTGTCGAGCGTAAATGTCGCACTTTACTAGATATGGTGCGATCTATGATGTCTCTTACAGATTTCGCTATCGTTTTGGGGTTATGCTCTAGAGACAGCCGCATTCACACTGAATAGAACACCGTCGAAATCCGTTGAGGCGACACCTTATGATTGTGGTTTGGCAAGAAACCAAAGTTGTCGTTTCTTAAAGTTTGGGGATCACGATGCTTATGTGAAAAAGCTTCAACCTGATAAGCTCGAACCCAAATCGGAGAAATGTGTCTTCATAGGATACCCAAAGGAGGCAGTTGGGTACACCTTCTATCCACAGATCCGAAGGCAAGACATTCGTTGCTAAAATGGATCCTTTCTAGAGAAGGAGTTTCTCTCGAAAGAAGTGAGTGGGAGGAAAGTGGAACTTGATGAGGTAATAGTACCTTCTCCCTTACTTGAAAGTAGTTAAATCGCGAAACCGGTTTACGAGACATCTACACCAATGTAGTGAGGAAGTTGATGATGTTGATCATGAAACTTCAGATCAAGTTCTTGCAGAACCTCGTAGATCAACCGAGTAAGATCCGCACGAGTGAATGCGGTAATCCTGTTCTAGAAATCATGCTACTAGATCATGATGAACCTACGAACTATGAAGAAGCGATGGTGAGCCCGATTCATAAAATGGCTTGAGGCCATGAAATCGAGATGGGATCCATGTATGAAAACAAAGTATGGACTTTGGTTGACTTGCCCGAGGTAGGCAAGCAATAGAAAACAAGTGGATCTTCAAGAAGAAGTGGCGATGGTAATATTCGTCATCTACAAAGCTCGACTTGTGCATAAAGGTTTCGACAAGTTCAAGGGATTGACTACGATGAGACCTTCTCACCGTAGCGATGCTTAAGTCTGTCGAATCATGTTAGCAATTGCGCATTTTATGATTATGAAATTTGGCAAATGGATGTAAAGACTGCATTCTGAATGGATTTACGGAAGAAGAGTTGTATATGATGCAACCAGGAAGGCTTTATCGATCAAGGGAGCTAACAAAGTGTGCAAGCTCCAGCGATCCATTTATGGACTGGTGCAAGCATCTCGGAGTTGGAATAAGCGCTTTGATAGTGTGATCAAAGCATTTGGGTTTATACAGACTTTTGGAGAAGCTTTGTATTTACAAGAAAGTGAGTGGGAGCTCACTGTAGCATTTACGATATTATATGTGGATGACATATTCTGATCGGAAATGATATAGAATTCTGGATAGCATAAAGGGATACTTGAATAAGAGTTTTTCAATGAAAGACCTCGGTGAAGCTGCTTACATATTGGGCATTAAGATCTATAGAGATAGATCAAGATGCTTAATTGGACTTTCACAAAGCACATACCTTGACAAAATTTTGAAGAAGTTCAAAATGGATCAAGCAAAAAAGGGTTCTTGCATGTTACAAGGTGTGAAGTTGAGTAAGACTCAATGCGGACCAACTGCGGAAGATAGAGAGAAAATGAAAGATGTTCCCTATGCTTCAGCCATAGGCTCTATCATGTATGCAATGCTGTGTACCGGACCCGATGTGTGCCTTGCTATAAGCCTAGCAGGAGGTACCAAAGTAATCGAGGAGTGGATCCTTTGGACAGCGGTCAAGAACATCTGAAATACGAAAAGGACTAAGGATATGTTTCTCGTATATGGAGGTGACAAAGAGCTCATAAATGGCAGTTACGTTGATGCAAGCTTTGACAACGATCGAGACGATTCTAAATCGCAGACGGATACGTATTTACACTAAGCGGAGGAGCTGTCGGTTGGTGCGGCTCTAAACAAAGCGTCGTGGCGGGATCTACATGTGAAGAGGAGTACATAGCAGCGGAAGCAGCTAATGAAGATGCGGATGAAGGAGTTCATATCCGATCTAGGTGTCATACCTAGTGCCTCGGGTCCAATGAAAATCTTACGTGACAATCTGGAGCAATTGCCTTAGCGAAGGAATCCAGATTTCACAAGAGGACCAAGCACATCAAGAGCGCTTCAATTCCATCCGGGACTTAGTCGGTGGGAGACATAGAGATTTGCAAGATACATACGGATCTGAATGTTGCAGACCGTTGACTAAGCCTCTTCCACGAGCAAAACATGATCACACCAAGACTCCATGGGTGTTAGAATCATTACTATGTAATCTAGATTATTGACTCTAGTGCAAGTGGGAGAGTGAAGGAAATATGCCCTAGAGGCAATAATAAAGTTATTATTTATTTCCTTATTTCATGATAAATGTTTATCATTCATGCTAGAATTGTATTGACGGAAACATGATACATGTGTGAATGCATAGACAAAACAACATGTCACTAGTATGCCTCTACTAGACTAGCTTGTTAATCAAAGATGGTTATGTTTCCTAACCATGAACAAAGAGTTGTTATTTGATTAACAAGGTCACATCATTAGTAGAATGATCGATTGACATGACCCATTCCATTAGCTTAGCACACGATCGTTTAGTATGTTGCTACTGCTTTTATCCATGACATATACATGTTCACATAACTATGAGATTATGCAACTCCCGTTTACGGAGGAACACTTTAGGTGCTACCAAAGCGTCACAGCGTAGCTGGGTGATTATAAAGGAGTACTACAGGTGTCTCCAAAAGAGATGTTGGGTTGGCGTATTTGAGATTAGGTTTTGTCACTCCGATTGTCGGAGAGGTATCTCTGAGCCCTCTCGGTAATGCACATCATTTGAAGCCTTGCAAGCACTACAGCTAATGAGTTAGTTGTGAGATGATGTATTCGGAACGAGTAAAGAGACTTGCCGCTGCGAGATTGAACTAGGTATTGGATACCGACGATCGAATCTCGGGCAAATAACATACCGATGACAAAGGGAACAACGTATGTTGTTATGCGGTCGACCGATAAAGATCTTAAGTAGAATATGTAGGAACCAATATGGGCATCAGGTCCGCTGTTGGTTATTGACCGAGAATGGTTCTAGGTCATGTCTACATTGTTCTCGAACCGTAGGGTCCATGCAACAAGGTTTCGATGGCGGTTATTATGAGTTTATGTATTTTGATGTACCGAAGAAGTTGAGTCCCGGATGTGATCACGGACATGACGAGGAGTCTCGAAATGGTCGAGACATAAAGATTGATATATTGGAAGCCTATGTTTGGAGTTGAATGGTTCCGGGTAAAAACGAGAATTCTGAAATCCGGGAGGTTACTGGAACCCCAGGGAACTAAATGGGCCATAGTGGGCCTTGGTGGAAAGGAGAAAGGGCCAGCCCTGGGCGGATGGCCTCCCCTTCCCCTAGTCCTACTAGGACTAGGAAGGGGCGCCCCCTCTCTCTTTCCCCTCCGGTGAATCCTATTCCAACTAGGATTGGAGGGGGAATCCTACTCCCGGAGGAGTAGGACTCCTGGCCAGCGCCTCCTTGGCCGGCCGGCCCCCCTCCTGCTCCTTTATATCTGAGGCAGGGGGCACCCTAGAACACACAAGTTTGATCTCGGATCGTTCCTTAGCCGTGTCGGTGCCCCCTCCACCATATTCCACCTCGGTCATCTGCGTCGCTGAAGCTTAAGCGAAGCCTCTGCCACGTGAAACATCAAGATCGTCCTGCGCCGTCGTCTTGTGAAACTCTCCTCGACACTCGGCTGGATCGGAATCTGAGGGCGTCATCGAGCTGTCGTGTGTCAAGAACTCGGGCCGAATAACGGCGCGGGATCGGTCGGATCGCGAGGAGAACGTCTGACTACTTCCTCTACGTTGTGATCGCTTCGCCGGGTCTACAAGGGTATGTGGACAACACTCCCTCTCGTTGCTATTCATCACCATGATCTTGTGTGCGTAGGAAATTTTTTTGAAATTACTCGTTCCCCCCCCTCGGGCCGTCTTGAATAGTCCCACCATGTCCGGGCCCCAAAGCTGCGAAGGGAGGCGATGGGGATTGTCTTGGTGGCGGGCCGGTGAAGGGATTGGAAGGGAAACACACCTTGCATTTCTTGACTAGTTCTTTAGCTTCTTCGGGCGGTTGGCCAAAAGAAACCGTCTTAGAAAGGCTTTGGCCCTGGCGCCCTCGAAACCGCCGGTGGCCTTTTCCGATGGATGTCTCGAGGATCGCTTGGCCTTTTCGATTCTCGCAGCCTTGGTGGACACGATTGGCTGCGCCTAACTAACTCTCTATTGACTATGGTGTAGGCCTGCTCGGGTTGCACTTGCCAAGCGGGTCTCGTCTGCTGGTAACTCCTTGTTTATTAGGAACTTGAGGATGGGCTCGCCCATGAAGGTCTTGCTATCTCTTCAACTGCTACCACATGACTTGGACAAGGTTGGCTGGGCTGGGGGGCGGGTTGGACTCTTGCCGCTTGCTGGTGAGGAATCTCTGGGCAGGTGGGGCAGCTCCGGGCTGGTGGCCCAGTCCCGTCGTCAGAAGTCCCGAACCCGTGGCCGATCCAGGCCGGGCGCATCCCGGGCCGGCCGTCTTTCTTGAGGTGCTTCTTGGGGCCTTGGGTGGATCCGACTATCTCGGGCCCACGAAGATGGAGTCGGATTCGGTGATGGCGTAGGCGGCGAGGCGGGAAGGGCGGCGCGAAGGCACCCTCGAAGTATCCGCTGAGTTGCTGCACCGAAGCGGTAGCTTCGCCATGTTTGCGTCTTTGGCGTCGATCGATGGATGATTGCTGAACCACCAATCGGATTCGCCCCATTACGAGATCCGTGAATGCAACTCTTTGGGCCGGGCCGTGGATGGCGCTTCATATTGGCGGCGTTGTTGGGAAGCGGGAAGTGGATTTTGCTACTTGAGGCTTGTGCCCTTGGGGAGGTGAGGGCAGCCACTCCGGGGCGGTCGCCATCTTAGCCGTCGAAGTGCAGCCGCCAATGAGTAAAATCGGGCGGGGGGTCCGGAGTCTCTTGTCGGCGGAAATCGTGGCCCTGCGACTTGATGGGGTCGGGGTTGGTAGTAGATGGTATAAGGGGCTAGATCGATGGCCCCTTGGCCCTCGGCGGGCGTCTCGGCTTCAATGATCTCGGCGGGGGTGCAAACCACCGTGATTGGATGCTCTTGAAAGTAGGGCTTGGCTTCTTGGCGGCAAAATGCCGCCGTAACACATCTTCGATGGTGAGGGTAGTTCGCTTGGAGGTCGGGATTACCTCCTCGGGTAATACCGGTCTACGGACGGAAGCATTACCTTCCTCCTTCGCTCGACTACAATAAGCTGTCTTGACCACCCGGTGGTGGCGGCGATGTACAAACATGGGCTCCTTGGGGTTGGAGCCTCCAACCCGAAGTCGCCCCATCTTCTTGGTTGGAAAATGCCTCATCCCTTGTGGTTCCACTCAAAAAGGTGGTTTTCTTGATCAATTGATACAAAGCGAGCTTTCGGCCCGGTGATGAATCGGCTGATTGAAAAGCGGCGGTGAACCGCAATCCAGGATCGGTGGGTACCTCCATTCTCTCAATGGCCTTGATCTTCCGGGGTTGCACTCTATGCCCCGTTGGAGACTAAAAAGCGAGGCTGGCGGTGGGACTCGAACACGCACTTCTCGGGATTGAGCTTGATCCGGAATCGGGCCAGATTTTCAAAAGGTCTCTTTGAGGTCTTCGGAGGCGTCCACGCTTCTCCGTCTTCACCACCACATCATCTACATAAGCGTGGGTGTTTACGCGGAGTTGCTTGAGGAGCCCCGCTAGCGCTGAAAGGTGGCGCCGGCATTCCTCAAGCCGACGTCATTGTCGGGTGGAAGGCTCCAAGCGGCGTGATGAATGCGGTCTTGATCTTCTGCTGGATTCAGCTTGATCGGTGATATCCGAGTATCGTCTAAAACTCAACAGCTCGCATCCGGCTGTGGAGTCTATCACTTGATCGATCCTTGGCGAGTGAGCGGGTCCCCGGGCGAGGCTTTATTGAGGCTGGTGTAGTCGATGCAATCCGCCCTGCTTTTTCTTCAATCCCGATCTTTGGGTTCGCTAACCACTCCGGTAAAAACACTTCCATGATTAATCCGGGCCCGAGGGCCGGGTATCTCTTCTCCGGCGACTCTTCTCTTCTCTTGACGGGCGGCCAAGGGCTGCTGACGGGCTTCACATCGGCTTGGCTTGTGCTCGGATAATTCCGTCGGCACACGGCATGTCCTTGGGGACCATCGAAGATGTCCCGATTCTCACGGAGAAATCGGGAGCTCGCCTTCCTATTTCTTTGTCGAGGCATGTGCCTATAGGTCTTCTCTGGGTGCTCCGGGTCAAGGGTATCTTCTTGGTTTCTTTGGCGGCGTGAATTATCCTTGCTTCCGACTCCTTGGGGTGGGCGACATTTCGGCGCTTCCAGCCATCGCCAGGCGGTCAGGAGCTGCTTCTCGGCTCGATCACCAAAGACTTCGGCCAGCCATTGCTCTCGGCAGCGGTGACGACTTCTTTAATCGCCGGCAATGGTGGGATCCTTGGAACTTCGGCATCTTCATCTTGAGGTAGGCGTAGTAGGAACCGCCATGAACTTGGCCAAAGGTCGACCAAGCAGGGCGTGTCCGGGCTCTCAAGTCTACCACCTCGAACAGGCGGCTCCGTGGAAGTGATCTTTGTCCCCGAAGAGGGCGTCTTCAAATTTTGCCGATTGGTGAGGAGGAGGCGGGTACAATTCCATGGAATCCGTCTTGGCTGCTCTGCTGCTGCCGCCTTGATTCAAGCTTCTCCATGGTGTCCTTGTATAGGATGTTTATCTGCTGCCTCCGTCTTCGGGACCCGGCAGGGCCCGCCCTTCGGTGGAAGGTCGCACCTAGAACCAAGGCGTGGGGCCGGGCTGGCATCACCTCTGGGTGATCCCCGACTCGGTGATAGGCTTCTCGGGACCAATGCATGAACTCGGGGCCTTTTGCCCTTTGCGTTGACTTCTTGGCGTGTTGGCGCTTTCTTCGCCGATCATCGCGGTGGGTGAACACTCGTATGCTCCGTGCTCTTAGGAACTTCGTTATGGACTCGCCCGGCCGAACCGCCCGGCTCTTTGGGGCGGGGGCCGGACCCTGGGCGGCGGAGGGCAAGGCCGTCTCCTTTGGCGATCTGACAGGCGGTGGCACTACGGTGGTGTGGTTCGGGCCCGGCGCTCTGTGAAACTTGCAAGGACATCGAGTGCGCTCATAGGAAAAGCGGCAACCAGGTTGGACTTGCCGCCTTTCGCCGCTTGGCGGAGGCTGCCCTTCCGGTTCTTGATCTTCCCTTGCGCGAACCTTGTTGTTGGAAGTCTTTGTGGGAACTTCGTTTGTTGTCGTTCTATTCTGTCTGGCGGTATCCCCGGGGTTAAGGGAACTGAGGAGTCACTTTGCGGCCGCTTGACTTGGATCTCCGTCTTCATAGAGAATCGGCCGTGGCGTACTTATGCGCTATGACTAGCGGTTAAATCGAGGTTCGAGGCTCGTCGCGGAGGGCTTTTGCTTGAGGAGGTGCCCTCGGCACCCGGCGTAAATACCGATGGCCTTACCTCGTGCCGCCCTCGCGGGAGTTTGATTCGCCCGGTAGCGTGGGGTAGTCGCGTGTTGATTCTTGACCTTCGCAAAGGGAAGTGGGCGGCTTGGGAGGTCGCTTATGCGTCTTTGGTGAAGTTGCGAATGAAGGCGGTGAAATCGACCCGGCTGTTGATGCTGCGGGGCTTCAAGCTGTTCCCAGCCATGTCGGGCGTGCCACAGGCATGAAGGAACTTTCGGCGACTTCGCTTGTTGCCGTTGGCGATGTTGGCGGGGTGGGTAGTCTATCGGAATCCTCGGCTTCCGGGCGGTGTACTTGGCGTATCTCGGGGGCGTGAACCCTTTGGGGAAGGGCTCGTCTCGATCAGGGGGCGAAAAGGGACCCAACTCATCTTCTTCTTCTCGCCAGGGAATCGGTGGAGTCGGTCGATCCGGTTGGCGGCGTCATTCTCTCCGACTCCCCTCGGCGGCCAAAGCGACCTCAAAGTCGGATGCTCAACGGCGGCGGGCTTCGCCGCTCTCTTGGCGGGAAGGCGGATAATCGTCCGTCGCTCCACGGCTCGGGCGGCCGTCTTGGTCCTTCGATGGTAATCTGAAGTCCGGCTGTGACTAGCAGCGGCTCCTTCTCTTTCCTTCCGGACTCCGCTGGTGGCGTCCGGGAAAGTCGCGCCTTGGTCTCGGCGAGGGTAAATCGTTCGGCTGCTGCTTCTTGGCGTTCGCGCGGCCCCCCGCGTTCTGCGCAACGCGTCGAGCCTCTGGACTCGCTCCGTTAACCGGCGCCTTCGCCCGAGTTCTTCCCTCTTGATGCGCGCTTTTGCGGCGCGGATATTCTCGGCTGGGGTGGGCGTAACAGGCGTTCGCCCCGCCTCGGCGATAGCTGGCGCGCTCTCGGACCGCACCTGGGCGGCTCGGCCCGGTCGGGCGGCGGCGCCTATTCCCGATCCACCTCGCTGGTATGGCCGGACAAGCGTCTCATGCTTGCCAACTTCTTGGCGCCGATGATCTGGCGGCGTTCTTCCCATCTCTGCGTCCGCGTCCCTGCAGGATGGGCGGCCAGGTCTTCGGGGGCGGCGGCCGGTCTGGGCATTTTCTCCGGGTGCTCCCGTGACCGATGGGAGCACCTCCGTGGCAACCTTCCCGCTCTCCTCGTGCGGAAGTGGCCGTCGTGAACCACCCCGTTGGTGGGAAGATATCAAGCGTCTGGCGTTGGAGTCGACCAGCCCGGGTCGGGAGAGCCTCGGACTCCAAATCCCGGCGGGCTCGCCGGCGGCGTGGAGTTGGTCGAGAGGCCCGAAAGTTCTCGGGCCACCGCGCTGCGCTTCGGCGCGGCTTCGTCGGGCGCACCTCACCGATGAGTTGGCCGAGCCGCTTCCAGGCGCCGGCCGGCGCCATGCGGCGGTCGTCGAACTCCATCTGCGGCCGGGCTGGCCGCCCTCACGAGGAGGAAAAAGGTTCCGTCGAACAGATCTCCGGACGGCGGTGCACCTTGCCCCATGGTGGCGCCAAATGTCGGGGGTTGGATCCGACATATGCCCAGGTGGCTTATCATGGTGGAAGCGAGTAAGCGTCGCGGTGCATGAAGCGGATGGCGCAAACATGGCCGGCGGAATCTTACCAACCGGGGCTCTTGGAGATAACACCTCTGCTGCTCTGCGGGGTCTCCGCATGATCACTATGGTATGATAATCTGGAGGTGCTCCTTGAGCTGTTTTTGGGAAGCGAGGAAGGAGCAAGGCTAGCTCTTTCCCTCTTGCTTGTGTCTAAAAACCTATCAAGGCGAACCCTTTGCAGGGTGCCGGGGGGTTTATATGGGTCTACCCCGAAGTCTGGCAGTAATCCATTGGCGTGGCCCCAGCCTCGATCTCTCTGCGATCGTCCTCCTGCCCGGCCTCTGGGGCCCGCCATTGGGGGCCCGGGGGCAGAACCTTGTCAACCTCGATGGCCGAGCTAGGTCATGGGGGTCGTGGGAACAATGCCCGCCGTCTGCTGCGCCCTCCCGTCCTCTGGTTTTATGGCTTGTGGGGGCCTGGCGGGGGCCGGCCGACTCCGTGGGGGCCGACTCCCGGGGCTTGAGCTCTCCGGCCATCTTCTTCTCTCCGACGGGGGCCAGGCGATCTCTGGGCGTACATGGCCGTCGTGGGCACGGTGCCTCGTGCCTGGTGGAAATCGAGGAGGCATGGCAGGTCGCGCCCCAGGAGATCCCTTGGGCGGCTCCTTTGTGCCATGCCTTCCTCCGTGGGTTTTGAGGGGCGGCCCCGTCGGGGCCGTACCCTGTGTCGTCTTCGTGAAGGTCCGGGCCGACTCTCATAGTCGGCCCCTTGAAGGTCCTGGCCGGGTCGGCTTGCTTTGGATCGCCACTTGGGGTTGGCTCCTCCAAAGGTCCCTTTGGGACTCCGACCCTCGAGGTTGCCATCGAGGCCAGCGTCTTTGAGGCGGCTTGCCCCGATGTCTCGAAGAATCTTGGGACCGGGTCGGCCTACCCGTGGCCCATTACTCCGACACTGCCAA
Source organism: Aegilops speltoides (assembly GCA_021437245.1). NCBI lineage: Eukaryota > Viridiplantae > Streptophyta > Magnoliopsida > Poales > Poaceae > Aegilops > Aegilops speltoides. Next base: position 16,063 of record JAHHZJ010009167.1, read on the forward strand.
ACACTACCTCGCTCTTCCCTTGATATGGAGGATCCCCAAAGCAGCTAAGAATAAAAATCATAAAAAGGATATTGTTTCAACAATCACCCGGCTCAATATGCAAATTGGCTTTCATGGCCAATAGAGATTTCCCAAGTTAGCATCATGCGCAACTTACGGAATCTTGAATCAAGTTGTCCATGTGTTATCATGTTGTCTTTACGAAACTTGTACGAGAGAATTAGGATCCCTCTTGAAAAATCTACAAATTAGCTCATCTCACAACAACAATTGGTAACCTATGACACCATACAATATGCTGCCATGAGTAGGGTAGATCTGAATACCTAGAATTGGGAAGGCCCCATCCCTCCATACCTTGGAGGGATTGATTGATTTTAAACCAAGACAAATTGGTGTTGCGCTTTGATGAGAAAAATGATCTAGCTGATCATACATTGAAGTCGGGGAAGGAGGAAGTAGGCAGTGGCTCAGATCTATGGCTTGGCGTCACGGAGAACCCGACCGGACGCCTTGATCCCAGGGTCCCAGGCCCCCACGGCCGCATACAATGCCCGTGTTGGCTGCGGGCCCGGCCTTCCATCCCGGGCGTGCAACAGGACCGGGATGGCTGGCCAGCAGGCGGAGAGATCAATGTCACCGCCGCTCGGGGGCCGCCTGCGCCAAGGGTGGGCTGAAGGAAATATGCCCTAGAGGCAATAATAAAAGTTTATTTATCTCCTTATATCATGATAAATGTTTATTATTCATGTTAGAATTGTATTTTGGAAACATGATACATTGTGAATACCTAGACAAATATAGTGTCACTAGTATGCCTCTACTTGACTAGCTCGTTAATCAAAAGATGGTTAAGTTTCCTATCCATAGACATGAATTGTCATTTTATTAATGGGATCACATCATTAGAAGAATGATGTGATTGACAAACCCATTCCGTTAAGCAGCACTTGATCGTTTGTATGTTGCTATTACTTTTTCTGACTTATACATGTTCCTATGACTATGAGATTATGCAACTCCGTTTACGGAGTAACACTTTATGTGCTACCCGTCTGGCTGGCGGGTGATTATAAAGGAGCTCTCGGTGTCTCCGAAGGTACATGTTGGGTTGGCATATTTTGAGATTAGGATTTGTCACTCCGATTTGGGAGGTATCTCTGGGCCCCTCGGTAATGCACATCACTATAAGCCTTGCAAGCAATGTAACTAATGAGTTAATTCACGGAATGATGCATTACATAATGAGTAAAAGAGACTTGCGTGCAGATTGAACTGGTATTATCCACGGTCGAATCTCGGGCAATAATTATACCGATGACAAAGGGAGCGGCTTATGTTGTTATCGGTTTGACCGAAAAGATCTTGTAGAATATGTAGGAAAATATGAGCATCCAGGTTCGCTATTGGTTATTGACCGAGAATAGTTCTAGGTCATGTCTACATTGTTCTCGAACCGTGGGGTCCCCGGCAACAAGGTTTCGATGGATTATATTATGAGTTTATGAGTTTTGATGTACCGAAGGAGTTAGGTCCCGGATGAGATCGGGGACATGGCGAGTCTCGAAATGGTCGAGGCGTAAAGATCGATATATTGGACGACTATATTCGGAGTTGGAAAGATTCCAGTGATTGGGTTTTTAATCGGGAGTTCGGAATTCGCCGGGAGTTATGGGGCCTTATTGGGCCATACAGGGAATAGAGGGAGAGGCCAAAAAGGAAGGGCGCAGCCCCCTCTGGTCCAGGTGGACAAGGGGTGCAGCCCCTTTTCCTTCCTCCTCTCCCCTCTTTCCCCTTCTCCTACTCCAACAAGGAAGGAGGAGTCCTACTCGGTGGGAGTAGGACTCCCCTTGGCGCGCCCTCCTAGGCAGCCGCCCCTCCCCCTGCTCCTTTATGTCACCCGTGGCGGGGGCACCTCTGAGCACCCAACAACAATTGATCCCTTGGATCTCTTAGCCGTGTCGCGGTGCCCCCTCCACCATATTCCACCTGGAAAATGTCGTGGCGGTGTTTAGGCGAAGCCTGCATCGATAGTACATCAAGATGCGTCACCTTATGGTAATCACGATGCTGACGGAACTCTCCCACGATACTTTGGCTGGATCGGGAGTTGAGAGGGCGTCTATCGAGTTGAGCGTGTGCTTTCTAGAACTTCCGGAGGAGATGCGGTAGCTTGATTGAGTGGTGGGCCATGAAGGCGTGCTGACTACATCAACAGTGCGTTGTTCTAATCACTTCGCTTTACCATCTCACAGTGCGTGGACACACTCTCCCCTCTCGTTGCTATGCATCACCATGATCTTGCGTGTGCGTAGAATTTTTTGAAAGTACTCGTTCCCCTAGCAGTGGCATCCAGAGCCTAGGTTTTATCATTGATGTTATATGCAGGTAGAACACAAGTGAGTTGTAGGCGATACAAGTCATATTGCTTACCAGCATGTCATACTTTGGTTCACGGTATTGTTGGATGAAGCGGCCGGACCGACATTACAGCGTATTGGCTTACGCCGTAGTTCCTGGTTTATCGCCCGTACTTTGCACCACAGTGACTAAGCGGGTGTCGATTTCTCAACTTTAGTTGAACCGGTGTGGCTCGCCCGGTCCTTCGCGAAGGTTAAAACAGCACTAACTTGACCCAGACTATCGTTGTGGTTTTTGATCGCGTGAGTAAGAAGCGGTTCTTGCTCGGCAAGTAGCGACCCGCGTAAAACTTGCAACAGTAAAGTGAGGGCGTCTAACTTGTTTTTCGCAGGGCATGTTGTGATGTGATATAATCAAGGCATGATGAGATATACGTTATTGTATAGGATGATCATGTTTTTGTAGAAGTTATCGAAATATTTGGCTGAAGCCCTATGGTTGTATCTTTGTTTGCAAAAGATGCAAGTAATTGCTTTACTTTATAACTATGTGATGGCAATAGTTGCAAGAGCAATAGTTAGCGAATACGACCATGTGACGACACATTGATATAGATCGAGATGATCGAAGATCATGGTGTAGTGCGATGACAATAGAGATCATGTGCAGATACTTTGGAGATGGAGATCCAAAAGCGCCAAAGATGATGATGGCCATATCATATCACATATATTGATTGCATATGATGTTTATCCGTTATGCATCTTATTCTGTTTTGTTTGTGCTGACATTTTAAGATGATCTCTCACTAATTATCAAGAAGTGTTCTCCCACGGTATGCACCATTCACGAAAGTTCTTCGTCTTGAAGACACTGCACGTGATGATCGGTGTGTGATAGGCTCTGCGTTCCAAATACAAGCAGTGCAAAACAGGTTGCACAGCGGAATACTTTCGGAGTTAAACTTGCGAGCCTAGCATATCTCCGACATGGCCTTCGGAACCAGGAGGCTTGAAGGTTGAGCGTGAATCATATAGTAGAATATGAATCCAACATAGTGATGTTCACCATTGAAAACTACTCCATCTCATGTGATGATCGGACATGGTTTGGTTGATTTGGATCCGCGTGATCACTTAGATGACTAGAGATCTACTGTCTAGAAGTGGGAGTTCTTAAGTAATATGATTAATTGAATTTAAATTTATCATGAACTTAGTCCTTGTAGTATTTTTGCAAATTATGATGTAGATCGATAGCTTAGTTGTTGCTTTCATATGTTTATTTTGATATATTTCCTAGAGAGCTGTATTTGAAAGATGTTGGTAGCAATGATGCTTGGATTGGATCCATGATCGAGAGTTTATCCTCATTGCTACCTGGAAGAATTATGTGTAATGCACAGCTAGGTAGATGAGACCTATTACCCAGGGAAGCGGATCACGAGCGTTATGAGCGTTTGGCTAGCTCAATATGATGACTACTTGATAGTTTAGTGCACCATGTAGCGGCTTAGAATCGGGACTTCAAAGATGTTTTTGTGAATGTCATGGACCATATGAGATGTTCGAGAATTGAAGTTAATATTTCAAGCAAATACCCGGTTGAGAGATATAAGAGTCTCCAACAAGTTCTATAGCTAAAAGATGGAGGAGAATGGCTCAACTAGTGAGCATGTGCTCGAATTAATGCTGGTACTTTCAATCGGCAGAATCAAGTGGGAGTTAATCTTCACTGATAAGATAGTGATTGGCCGAGTTCTCTGGTCACCCATCACCAAGTTAATTGGAACTTGTGATGAACTATAATACAAGGGATAGCAACGATTCCTAAGCTCTTCATTGATGTTGAAATCGGCGAAGGTGAAAATCAGAAAAGAGCATCATAGAAGTGTTGATGATTGACAAGACCACTAGTTTCAAGAAAAGGGCAAAGGGAAAGAAAGGAAACTTCAGAGTAGAATGGCAAACAAGTTTTCACTCCGTGAAGAAGACCAAAAACTGAGACCAAAGCACTGAAAGCGAGTGCTTACCTTGCACCGAAAATGATCCTTTAGGCAGAAAATGCCACGAATATTTGGTGGATAAGAAGGATGGCAAAGTGAACAAGGGTATATTTGATACTCTGAGGTTATTGATGTGTGCCTTACTAGTGTTTATATTGCAGCCTGAGTATTTGATACTTGTTAGGTTGCTAAGATTAGTAACTTCCGAAAGCAGGAGTTACATAATAAGCGGAGACTAGTTGAGGAAATGTGATGAGTGTTGGAAGTAGTTCCAAGATTGATATGATTATCATCACACACTCCCTATATTTTCGAAGATTAGTGTTAAACCTAAATAAATGTTATTTGGCGTTTGCATTGAGCATGAATATGATTTGATCATGTTTATTACTATCTGATTTATTCATTAAAAGTCAGAGAAGAATAATTGTTATACTGTTTACATAGAATAAAACCTTTGATGGTCATACACCCAGCATAGAAAATAGTTTGTTGGATCTCGATCATAGTGATACACATATTCATAAATATTGATGCCAAAAAGATGCAAAGTTAATAATGATAGTGCAATTTATTTGTGCTTGCTTGCCGTTTGGGTCGCTCATCGATTGTAAAGCGCATAAAGAAACTCCATAAAGATGGATTTTGGAATCATTGGTTATGAATCATTTGATACTTGCGAACCATGCCTTTTGGGCAAGATGACTAAAACTCCGTTCTCGGAACAATGGAACAAACTCTTGACTTATTGGAAATAATACATACCGGTATGCGATCCAATGAGTGTTGATGCTCATGCGAAATATCGTTATTTTAAACCTTCCTGAGATGACTTGGCGAATATGGGTATATCTACTTGATGAAACATAAGTCTGAAATAGTTGAAAGGTTCAAAGTATTTGAGTGAAGAAGGAAAAATCATCGTAACAAGAAAATAAAGTTTCTTGATCGATCGTGGAGAGAATATTTGAGTTATGAGTTTGGCCTTAAATATAAAACAATGTGGAATAGTTTCACAACTCCGCCACGGAACACCTCAGCGTTATGGTGTGTCGAGCGATCATTATCGGGACCCGACTCAATGTCACATCGATCTAACACCACATCATATCTTTGCGGCCTCCGCACGGTATCCCAAGGTGTCGCCTTACCTTCCCGGGACCGTTTGCGCCTTTTTGGCACGTATATATGGTTGTAGCATCCATATGAAAAGGGCCGGGCTGACATGGCTAATCGTAAACCAAAAGTGGCACGGAACTTACGAGGGAGGCATCCATGACCCAGCATCGAGCGTGTCGGTCATCGGGAGTAAGTTGGGCTGTAAACCTGGCTAAGGGGACTCCGGTGAACCGGGCTGGCGGACTAACGGGACTCCGGTTACTCAGCGGTGACATTTCCCGAAAGGGCCAGACCGGAGGAAAAGAAGGACACATGGCCAGCCTAAGTGTTGGGCGGTAGCAAGCTACCATGGCTCGGTGGAAACACTGGAGACATTTCCGGTAAGAGGCTACTAAAGATAAACAACTAGATAGTCGGATCCCACATACCAAGCATTTCAATAACATACACACAATATGCCGATATGTGCAAATACAACATGGCATCACAACATGACTCTCGACTCAAGTATTTATTCATTAGGCTCAAGGCGAGATATTACAACGGGTCTCATGACCCAAATACATACAAATCAAACACAACGGAAGCTACATTCAAGTAGACATCTACAAATGAAAAAACGGCGACTAACTACCAGATCTGCGGGGCACAAGATTGTGGGTAACAAGCTAAGCGTCGAAGTCCGTGGAACTACTAAAGGACGAAGTCTCTGCAAAAAACATAAAATAGGCAACGTGGTACAAATGTACCCAAGACACCGAACTAACTAATATGCATCATTATCAACAAAGGGGATGGTGGAGTTTAACAGACAAGCCGCTTTGACTCGGTGGCTATCTAAACTCATTGCAAGTAACTCTTTTGAGGTGGCGCTACGAGTCCACATATTCACCATATCAATACACCACTATGGATCCGCCCCGTCTCCAGATCGCCATCCATAGCACTCACACTATCTTGCGTATTTTAGAGTATCCACTTTCACTTGTCTATGAACTGTTATAAGCAACCCAAGTCCTTTTCGGACACGGCTATTGAATAGATATTTAACCTGCGGGTGTACTTCTTCCTACGCTCTCCCACTTACCGCGTTTACCGACATGTACTCGGCAACCTTCAGCGGAAGCCCACGTGGGTGTCGGCCCACGACCTACCTAAACCCAAAGTCCCTAGTCGAGGTTTATGCCTATTTGGGTTCCATCTAGGGTTCGGAGTTTAGCTCCACCCCAAGCGATGTGAACAGGGTTGTGACACCGCAGGCGCCCGGTCTGACCCGTGCCTACCCATCCGCCCACCCCTCGGTCACCTTTCCCGGCCTCGACATACTACAAACACGAAACTACTTGCAACTCGGGCGGAGGACAAGGGTGAATAAAAGCCGAGAAGGTCCATTGGTTTTGGGCCCAATCGTGGTAGTAGCTGAATCATGGATCACAAACACAGAACTCAGTTCGAGGGCGGCTGCAATGAGACAACCCCCATGTACTCCCTGGCCTCTCCACTCCTTTACCTCGTGTTCACACACTTAGCTCACCGTGGGACATGTTCACACCTCGATTCATCCTCGATAATCGGACCTCAACTCTAAGCGGGGGCATGACAAACAAGCATGATGAGTAGGCGGGGGCTCAAAAACTCCTACTCATGCTAGTGGGTTTCATCTATTCTTGTGGAATGACGGTCATGCAATGGATAAGGGGTTACTACAGCGGGTAACAAATGAATCGTTGTTGTCCTAATGCGTAAAAAGAAGCGGGGGCGGAGAGTAGGATTTTTCGGAATGAACAAGGGGTTTTGCTTGCACGC
>JAHHZJ010009168.1:0-15122 GCA_021437245.1 Aegilops speltoides
TTGAGCGACGCGTGCCTTATATGGAAAACACATGCGGCCCGAAGAATCGGTTGGTGTGGCTAAGTTGCGCCCTTACTGCATTTCGAGTCCGCCAACACCGAAAAGCGTGTTGCAACTAGCTCGACAAAGGTTCCTTGTCGGGGTGACACCGCCGCAAGTCTGATGTTCCGCGACTCAGCAAGCATGCAAGCGTGTTTGTGCCGGCAAGTTACCTAGAGGCATAAGGGTAAAAACATACAAGGGATGAAATCAAGTAAAGGAAATAACATAGCAGATGGCATCGTTCAAAGAAATGCAGCCTTGCCGGAACGCAGAAGACGGAAAAGCTAAGTTGCCAAAGTTTGAGCACAGTCAGTTTCTAAATTTTCTATGTTATCTCCTTGAACGACCGCGCTTTGTATGGAAAAACCCTGTGCGGAGGAATCGGCTTCAGCGGCTAAGTTATGCCTCTTGATTTGTTTCCGAGTCCGCTCCAACAATACAAGTGAGCTGCAACTAGCCCCGACAAGTTTCTTGTTGGTAGCAAGACCGCCAGCTGGCTGCGATGTTCCCTGACTCAGCAAGTGTGCTTATGCCCGGCAAGTTCCCTCAAAGCGTAGGGTAAAAACATACAAGGGATGGAATCATGTAAAGGAGATAACATAACTAGCATTGCCCAGAATGAAGTTATATGACAAAGTAACTTATTACGGCACTAACTAAGTTGTTCTCATAACTAAAATAACAGCGACAAGGAAAGAGAAGAAGAGCGCGCCGGCGCCTGGGCCCTGGCAAGACAGTGTTGCCGGGGGCTGCGAGCACCAAGATTCATCCGCGGCAAGACAGAGTTGCCGGGGGCTGCGATATCAAATAAGTTTTTCGTCCCTCATCATGCATCCTCTTATGGACTGGGGAACGCTAAGTTATATTCCTTGAACGACCGTGCCTTGTATGGAAAGCACGTATGCGAGGAATCGGCTCGGTGGAGTTAAGTTGGCGCCTTTGATTTGTTTCGAGTCCGCTCAACAATACAAGTGCGCTTGCAACTAGCCCCCACAAGGTTTTTGCGGAGACAAGACATGCCAATGGTTGTTGATGTTCAAGACTCAGCAAGAGTGCTTATACCGCAAGTTCCTCAAAGCGAGGGGTAAAACACATGCTCATAGAATTAAGTAAAGGATATAACATAGCAAGCTTCCCTTTTTCATTAAAAAAACATCCCACATAGATACAGTCCATAGAGGATGAAAAACATGAAAGAGAGGATTACAAGTTCTTAATGCAGCTAAGGTCCAAGGCTTACAAATTAAAAAAGATAAGATGCCCGTAATCCTGCTTATGTCCCTCTCTTGTGGAGGTAGGGCAAGGTGGCGAGAAGGGCAAAGAGGCGCCTAGGGCAGCCACGGTGCCGTAAGACACCAAGAGAATATCCGAAGGAGCCTCCGGGCTGGATGGTGATGGCGGCGCCGGAAGAGGGGCTCAAGACGGGCGGGGAGGACGGCAAGACTGCCGAGGGCACTACGCTCAGACTCCGACTCTGACGGCCTTGCCGCCAACCCTTCCTCTTCGCAGCCTCTCCCACGCCAGCCGCCCAGGAGACGGCACCCCGGGAGTTCAAGGGGCGGCGACACTGATGATGGGGTCGCCAAGACGCTGAGGACGCCTTGGCCACCTAGTCGGGCCCATCATCCCGCCGCCCGCTACCCTTGTCGTCGCTGTCGCTCTCCTCCTCGTCACTCTCGCTCGAGGGGGAGTCTTCGCTGTCGGAGGAGCTGTCCACACAGCACCTCGCCCGAATGCCGGAGTCCCCGAAGACCTTGACGGAGAGGAGGTCGCCCTCCATTAACTTGAAATGGAGGGTAAACCCCGCCGTCAAGCTGTGGATACGGGCGAACGTCTTCCACCCACGATCAAGATACATCACATTAGGGGCTGGGGATACAACGTGGACTCGCGTACCGCTGATCCCACAGCCCCTCATGTGCAGTCTCAGCGTCTCGGGCGGATCCGCTCCATCGCACAAAACGGAGCTGGAAGCCGGAGGCGACGACGAGCGCCCGACGCACTGGACAAAGAACTCGCAAGGGTCATCCTCAGATGGACCACGAGAGGAGAGGAACCCGCGGCGGAGGCGGTCGACAGCGCCCGCCCGCCACCTCCTCTTCCTCGAGCGCCTGGCCTCATCCTCGACCTCAAGACGACCTTGCCCCTCCCTCTTCCCCTTGTGGCTGGCTCAGCCCAGGCGCGAGATAGGGAGAGGTCGTTACAGGTGGCCACCTCGGCCGCCACCGGAAGAAGGGATCAGGTCTCTCCCTCCATAGCAAGTGAGAGGAAGGGGAATGGTAAGTCAAGAAAGGAGGAGATGGAGAGTGCGAGCTGGGCTTCCTCTCTAGCCCTTCTTAAAGGAGCGAGGTGGGGGCTCGGCCGCCCCGCTCAGCCAATCAGGGCGCGGGAATCGCAACGGCCCAGTTTTGTCACATCCCTAGTTCTGACCTGACCTATGCCAGCTTCCATGTGTGCATCATGTTTAAATTTAAATGAAATTTGAATTGAGGAATTTTCAAATCCTCAGAAAACCTCTAAAAATAACCAACATTTAAATCTCATCAAATGAGTCCAAGAAAATGTTCATTTTATTCCGTAAAAATATTGGCATGAGGTAAAATTCAAACCAATATTTTTGGAATCACATAAATATTTATTTTGGGCCTTTGACTTAAATCAATGACATATTTGAGTTGAATTTATTTCTATTATAAAAGAAATAAAGTTCAAATATTTTTTTGTAAGTTTCCTGTGACCTTGGACTATTTCCTGAGCTCACATAAAATTTGCTTAAAGTTTTTAAATGATTTAGTTCTCAAACTAAATCAAAACAAATAACAGAAATAAAAAAATAGAAAATAGGAAAGAACAGAGGCTCACCTCGACTTATCAAGAGCCCACCCGACCTGGCCCAGCCTCTCACACCGCCCAGCCCACCACCACACTCCTCCTCGTCGTCTTCCTCCTCGGCCAGCGAGGCAGGTGTCTCGCTACAGCCTTGCAGCCAGCGCCATGCCGCCTCCTCCACCTTGCTGCTCCCCTCGACGCCTCGCCCTTCTCTGGTGGTGCCATGCACCTCCGCCTCTTTCCTCACTCTTCTTCGCCTCTCCTCCTCTGCTTTCTTCCTCCCGCGAACACCGAGCGAGTTAGTTCGCCGCAGCTCGCAGCGCTACGCCTGCCCTCGCCTCGCCCGACGTGTCCATGGCCTCCGCCTCGATGCCGTTCGTTCTCCCTGCCGACTCACTCGACGCCGGACGCCTCGAACGCCGGCCACGCCGTCTTCTTCAACCTCGTCCGCCGAGATTGCCATCGCCCCACGCTTTGCCCCGACGCCTTCGAAGCCTGTCCGTTTCGCCGCAACCGCTGTGAGCCTCGCCTCTTCTCCTCCTCTCCGCTTGCTTTTTGAGCACCACAACGACCACACCGAAGCTCGCCGCACTCTGGCCGCCATCAAGACGCCGCCGTGGGCTACAGCCACGCGTTGGCTCGACCGAGCACACCACCGTCCTCACCGCACCGCAGGAGCCCGTAACCCCACTCCACGCACTCGCCGTCCCTTAGCGCCGTGTCCGACTCGCCGAACCCCGGCGATCGCCAAGGTCGCCGCTGGGCGCCACTCCGCCACTTCTCGGCCGCGCCATTACCACGGTTGATGCGACGAGCGCCCGTGATCCCGTAGCTAGGCGTTCACGCGCCAAACGGCAGCCAGAGCCGAATCGCGCCGCTCCGGCTGCTCTGGACTTCGCTGGGCGTGGCTAGACGCCGGGCGGGTTGACCTCTGACGTGGACTGGTGGGCCCAGTCGACTCCTCTGAGTCATTGACAAGGGCCCAAGCCCTCGCTAATCTAGTTTAGTGCTAATTAACTTTTAGTTAGCGACTAAAGTCACCGGTTAGCGCGGGCCCATGCCCTAATTAACCTAGGTTAACATTTAACTTAGCACTAATTAACTCCGTTATTTAGCCGTGACACCCACGCTGGACCCCACACGTCCGTTTGACCTGGTCAGCGCTTTTGACCTGCTCGACGCTACATCGACGCTCAGTCGACGCATAATAACTAATTTCTGGATTTATTTTTATTCAGAAATTCCGGAAATTGTTGCAAACTTCTAAAATTCATATAAAATCAACCGTAGCTCCAAATCAAACAAATTATATATGAAAATTATCAAAAAAATTCAAGGAATCCATCTGTACCATTTTCATGCATGTTTGAACAATGTTTGTCCTCTGTTTTGGACAAAACAAATAAAGGGCATTTAAATAATCATATATGGAGTTTGAATTTGGATCATGTATTCAAACCAACTTCATTTAAATCATAGCTAGATGCATTAGCTCAAATCACAGCATATTGCCATGTCATGATCATGCATCATATTGTAGCATTGCATTGATTGTGTTCTTTCTCAGTTGCCGGTGTTTGTCCCCTCTCGATAGACGTGGTTTCGACGATGAGTTCGATGACACCGATGAAGAACTATATTATCTTCGTATGCTGTGCAAGCAAAACCCCTTGTTCATTCCGATATAATCCCACTCTCTCGCCTCCTGCTTCTTTATACTGCATTAGGACAACAACGATTCATCTCGTTATTTGCTGCATGTAGCTGAACCCCTTTATCCTTTGCATGACCTGTCATTCCACAAGAATAGATGAAACCCACTAGCATGAGTAGGAGTTGTTTGAGCCTTGTTGTGCCTACTCATACATGCTTGTTTGTCATGCCTGCTATCGCTTAGAGTTGAGGTCGGGTCTCGATCCATCGAGGATGAATCGAGGTGTGTGAACATGTCTCAGTGTGTGCGCTAAGTGTGTGAACACGATTTGGTAAAGGTATCGGTGAGAGGCCATGTAGGAGTACATGGTGGGTTGTCTCATTGAAGCCGCCCTAGGAACCGAGTTCGTTGTTTGTGATCCATGATCCAGCTACTACCATACATTGGGCCCTCAAATATGACCCCGCTCGACTTCTTATTCACCCTAGTCCTCTCGTCCTGTGAGTTGCAAGTAGTTTCGTGTTTGTAGTCTCATCGAGGCCGTGGATGGCACACCGTGAGGGTGGGCTGTGATGCAAGAGGTATCGTGGCACGTGTAACGGATGCCCGCTTGGTCTCTCAGGGAACCCTGCTCACATCGCTTGGGGCTGTGAGCTAAACTTGGCCGGAACTCCTCATAGATGGAACCCAAATAGGCGATAAACCCCGACTAGAGACTTGAGTGTTTAGGTAGGTCGTGGGTCTACACCCACGCTTGCCGCTTGAAGTCCGCCGAGCACATGTCGTGCGTACGCTAAGTGGTGGAAACATGTATGAAGAAGCACACCGCAGGGTTAATATGATCTATTCAATAGCCGTGTCCGCGTAAAGGACTTTGGTCAGCTTATAACAGTTCATAGACAAGTGAAAGTGGATACTCTAAAATACGCAAGATAAGCGTGAGTGCTATGGATGGCGTTTCGTAGGGAGATGGAGCGGATCCATAGTGGTGTATTGATATGGTGAATATGTGGACTCGCAGCGCCACCTCAAAAGAGTTACTTGCAATAGTAGTTCAGATAGCCACCGAGTCAAAGCTGGCTTGCTGCAGTTAAACCCCACCATCCCTTTGTTGATAATGATGCATATGTAGTTAGTTCTCATGTAAGTCTTGCTGGGTACATTTGTACTCACGCTTGCCTATTTTATGTTTTTGCAGAGACTTCAGCCTCGCTTAGTAGTTCCACGGGACTTCGACGCTAGCTTGATACCTCAGCCACGATCTAGTGCCCTCGGCAGATCTCGTAGATAGTCGCTTCTAGGCCTTTTTCATTTGTAGATGTCTCAGATTGCATATGTTAGCTTCCGCCGTGTTTGATTTGTATGTTTCAATGTTGGGTCATGAGACCCTGTTTGTAATATCTCGCCTCTGAGCCTAATGAATAAATACTTGAGTCGAGAGTCATGTTGTGATGCCATGTTGTATTTGCACATATCGAGCATATTGTGTGTATGTTGTTGAAATGCTTGGTATGTGGGATCCGACTATCTAGTTGTTTATCTTTAGTAGCCTCTCTTATCGGGAAATGTCTCCTAGTGTTGCCACCGAGCCATGGTAGCTTGCTACTGCTCCTAACACTTAGGCTGGCCGCATGTGTCCTTCTTCGCTCGTGGTTCCGTCCCTTCGGGAAATGTCACGCTGAGTACCGGAGTCCCGTTAGGCCGCCATACTGGCCCGGTTTATCGGATTCGCTAGCCTAGTGCTACAGCCCGAACTCACTCGATGACCGAAACACGCTTGATGCTGGGTCATGGATGCCTCGTCCTCGTAAGTCTGCGCTACTTTGGGTTTACGACTAGCCATGTCAGCCCGGCTCCTTATCATATGGATGCTAGCGACACTATCATATACGTGCCAAAAGGCTAAACGGTCCCGAGCAAAGGTAAGGCGACACCCTGGGAATACCGTCGCGTGAGGCCGCAAAGTGATATGAGGTGTTACAGCTAGATCGATGTGACATTGAGTCGGGTCCCGACAAATGTTGGTATCGAGCTTGACCGCTCAGAGGATTACCAAGCCAAAGCGGGTCAAGTTGTGTCTAGAAATGCTTTAGTTATATGTAAGGGAATTGATTGTGGGATGGAACGAAGGCTCTTTTTAGTCCTTATACCTCATGGCCTTCTCGATCCGAAGTAACCTCTTCTTTTAATACGGGTTTAAGAACTAGGCCTTCTCATCTATCTATCAGGATGACGTGTTACTAATCCATAGACTTATAGAATTGTTAGTTTCAAATCTCAGTTCAATTTTTACTACTTCCTTATGCTCATAACTGTTGATCTCGAAACCTTGACATTGTGCTTCGGAGTGGCTATGCCACCATTTTTGTAGTATGTCTCCAAACTTTTTCAGCATATACAGCCGTTATGCTGTCCGAGTCATCCCAGGTTTCTAAATAGTCTGATGCATTTGCAAATCCTTTCTTTCCGTTCCCAGTGTCCTTTATGGCCAGATTAACCACACTAATCGGTGAGTTGAGGTACTCTGTTGCCTTGACATATATGTTGGAATTATTATTATGACCCTAGGTGTCTTAGGGGATCATCTAGTAAACTAGCCATGATTTGTATCCCAGTGTGATGACTCTGGCCTTCATTCTCGAAAGCATCCCGTGATGCCATTTAGTAGTAGGTATTCTACTCCTGGGTTCTTGACCCAAGATTCACTCCACTTACCTCATGTTGATAGTGTTTGCTAGTTCCTTTAGGAAATTAGTAACCTTTGCATTAATCCTCGAGGTCCGTGGTATTTCCTTCTTCCAAATACTATGAACCGTTTATGACAGAAGTTCTTTGAACCAAAAGATCACAACCAGAGTGCTCTAGATGAGTTCTCCATTCTATAATATGAATCTGCCAGTTCTACCTTCTGCATGGGTTATCCGGAAGAAACCTGTTGAACTTGGTTCGACATGCTAGTCCGTGCATCCAGAACTCAGAAAATCATATGTTCTTTGAGTTGTCCCATCTTAGTTGTCTTCCGACCCTCGTCTATCAATTGATAGTCAAGAGTATGCGTGCATTCATTCATCGATGCCTAATACTCTTGTGGTCCGTCAAGTCATTCTATTCGAAATGACTAGGAGAAACAAACTCCGGTACCTCATCCATTTCTAGGATTGGGTCAAAGCAGTTGTATTCCGCAGATCAAAATGCCAATCCAGCTTTTGTTCTGTTCTACCTTGAAGTGTTACCCTCTTTATATCAAGAATGTCATGGGAATTGCACACCATCCTATGAACTCTTGATACAGTGATACTTCTTGCCATCATTGTTCATTCCTCGGTTTCCATGTTATTGTAACCGGAATGCCGACAACTGAATCGTGGTGTGTGAAATCAATACTGCTAGCAACTCCGTTGCTTAGTAGTTAAAGGACAATAACCTCACTCTTAGCATGTTGAATTTTGAATCATCACCCTAAGTATGATTGTGCTACCTAGTCCTTATTCTGGTGCACTTTTCGATTGATGAGTTAGGATTTTGTTAAGTCCTCGCTCATTTCATCATATCGTCTTGCCCTGAAAAGCAAGATTGTTCTCGAGCTTAGTAACATATCGGTGGTTCGTGATTTTCCGAATGTCTTCTCGGAAGTATCACCAGATTGTCACCTGGCCGCTATGTTGAGTTCGTGATCAAGTTGGTTTCTAACAAACCACTCCTTCCCCAAGATTCCGCGTTGGATACCCCTGAGCTATTTGGTTAAGCCAAACAACAACTTGGAGAGTTGGAAGATAAAAGCTTGTCTCGACTTAGTTCATGTTAAGGATATTTTGTGTGTCAAGAAGAGATGATATCTTCATCAATTGATCCTCGAGACCAGTTGTTGGAGCTATTATCCCGCCAAAACCTTTGATTTGAGTGTGGGCTATTCTCAAATCAAATCGAATCTAACGATGTTCAGTAATGTTGTCTTACTCGTGGATTTTCCTCGAGCATACACCATTACATCTTTTGGGTCCGACCAATGCTATCACTTGTTCTCATAATTATGGAATTCCATCTTCATGGAAAACCAGGATGAATTGTTGTTGAGCCCATCGACAACATCCTTGTCTACTCCATAATTTTGTTGAACATCAAGCTAGTGTTGGAAACTTTTTAAAGCATTTGTTCATGCTAGTTCATGAAGCATATGTTCAGATGTAAGAAGTGACTTACTCTAGTTCATGTGCATTAGATGTAAGTTGCCGCCATGGATTCGAGAAAGTCAATGTTGCTTCCTTTGGAATCATCCCAAATCATTCATGCATACGTGCGAAGTATTCTGTGGTTCGAAGACTTGCAACCTTCATTCTATATGTATTCCTAGCACACCAAGCCACTGATTGAATTGTTCAAGGAGAAGAAGTTCCTTCTTAAGAGCAAGACTTATGGAAGGACTTCGATATCCTCAATGATGGTTTCCCTCCTGAACTCGGTAGTGTTTTATTGTAAGACTACCATGGAATCATGTTTGTCTGGGACAACGTGTTCACATGTTTGTAGTAGGACCAGCTCATGTTTTGGAGCTTGCTATCGTAGTTCTTTTCCCGAGAATCTCGCGACGTCATCTCGTCGATTTGTGTTGCAAACTTTCATTTTACTTTCTAGACTTGATGAGTCCGAATACTGACGCCAACCAGATCTCGAATCTCAGCAGATATGATGGTTGGAACATCTCCCAAGAACTATAATATTGGTCCCTCGATAACCCGCAGAAGAGGATGTCGTACAACACACTCGTCGGAAGACCTATTATTGTAGTATCTTGATTGAAGAAGTGGGGCCACCTCCCCATAAGGACTTCAGAGGATTTACTCCTAGTTGTCCCTTATGGACTTTGTGTTTCCGCAAGTCCGACCTTTACTTGATGTTCCGTATATCAAACCATATCTATGAATGGGATACGCTGGTACATCATGGAGAACATTAGAAGCGGAGTGCTAAATGTCTCTCGTTCGATCATCCAGATTTTGTTTCCTTGGCCCCGCTAAGGTGAAATCTGAGAAAGTGTTGTCTTCCTTTGTATCTGCATCCTCCACCGGTATTCGTCATGGTAGTATGTTGTGTTGCCAGGATCCCTGACATGGATATTGATAAAACCTTGACGATTATGGAAATGCTCAAGTTCTTGAGAGCACGCACAAGCGCTAGGTGTTACCATCGGCACTAACCGATCGCCTCGCTTCTCGGTTATGCTATAGCTTTTCAAATAGTGGACTCACTCTCTACTGTTGAGCTTCTCCCCAGCTACTAAAATCATCCCTTGTGTTGTTCTCAACAAGGTAATCCACATCATCCATTCTGGCCCGAGAATGCCATTCCTTTAAACTCCTTCAAATGATCGTTTGTGAATCTCCTTAGGCTGGTATAAAGAATTTCAATGATCTCTGAATCAAATGTAATTCTTTTTGCCACTTAAGGGGATATATCCATGAATTACCTTCCTCTAAAATGTCTCGCTGTGGTATCATGGCAACCCAACTCCTCGCTACGTTGACAACCGTTCACCACCCTCTTAGGTGTGGAATTGTTGTCTACCTAGTGAACCCCCGTCATCTGTTCCACTCCATTCCTCTAGATGTGTGCCTTGTATCCCAGCTTGCGAGATGTTTTTATGACCCACCTCGTGAGCTGATCCTAGGTTGTTTGATCTTCGAGAAGATCGATCCTACTAGAGTTTTCCCTTTCTACTTGTTGTCTTGTGGGATGGAGTTCTCAGAGCAAGATTTCGAGACAATGCTGGTGATCGAATCAACGTTCATTTGAGGTGCAACTTGGATCGTGAAGATGATATTAGTTTGCGCTTTCCTTTCATCTTATCCTACGCTTGAATCTCGGATCGAGATTCTTGTTTAGTGGGGGTGAGTTGTCACATCCCTAGTTCTGACCTGACCTATGCCAGCTTCCATGTGTGCATCATGTTTAAATTTAAATGAAATTTGAATTGAGGAATTTTCAAATCCTCAGAAAACCTCTAAAAATAACCAACATTTAAATCTCATCAAATGAGTCCAAGAAAATGTTCATATTATTCCGTAAAAATATTGGCATGAGGTAAAATTCAAACCAATATTTTTGGAATCACATAAATATTTATTTTGGGCCTTTGACTTAAATCAATGACATATTTGAGTTGAATTTATTTCTATTATAAAAGAAATAAAGTTCAAATATTTTTTTGTAAGTTTCCTGTGACCTTGGACTATTTCCTGAGCTCACATAAAATTTGCTTAAAGTTTTAAAATGATTTAGTTCTCAAACTAAATCAAAAAAAATAACAGAAATAAAAAATAGAAAATAGGAAAGAACAGAGGCTCACCCGACTTCATCATAGAGCCCATCTTCGACTGGCCCAGCCTCCAAACAGCCCAGCCCACCACCACAGCCTCCCTCATCTTCTTTCCTCGGGATAAGATGCCAGAGCTGTGCTCGCTACTTGCCACGCTACAACGCCACCTCCCGCTTGCCGCTCCCCCGACGCCTGCTTCTTCTGGTGGTGCCACGACCTCCCGCCTCTCCTCACTCCTTCTTCGCCTCCTCCTCTGCTTCCTCCCGAACACCGAGCGAGTCGTCGCCGGCTGCTCGCCATAGCTGCGGACCATCGCCTACGCCCGACGGCGTCCATGGCCTCCGCCTCGACGCCCTCGTCCTCCCTGGCCGACCACTCGACGCCGGACGCTCGAACGCCGCCACACGCTTCTCTTTTTCAACCTCGGTCCGCCGAGATCGCCACTCGCCGCGGCTTCCCCGACGCTTTTCTCGAAGCTTTGCTTTCGCTTCGCCGCAACCGCAGTGAGCCTCGCCCTTCTCCTCCTCTCCGCTTTGCCTTCTTGAGCACCACATGCGACCACACCGAGCTCGCCGCACTCCGCCGCAGCCACCAAGACGCCGCCGCCGTGGCTACAGCCACGTTGGCTCGACTCCAGCACACCACCGCCCTCACCGCACTCCGCAAGAGCCCGTAACCCACTCCACGACTCGCTGCTGCCCCTAGCGCCTGTCCGACCTCGCCGAACTCCTCGGCGACCGCCAAGGTCGCCGCCGCGCCTATTCGCCACTCGCCGCGCCGCCACCATCATTGTTGGATGCGGACGAAGCGCGTGCAGATCTCAGAAGCTATGCTCCGCAAGGCCAAACGGGCGCCTCGAGAGCCGAATCCCGTATCGCCTCCAGCGTCTTCTCGACTTCGCCCGGGCTAGACGCGCGGGTCGACTTGACGTGGACTGGTGGGCCCAGGTTGACTCCTCCGAAGTCATTGACAAGTGGGCCCAAGCCCCGATAATCTAGTTTAGTGCTAATTAACTTTTCGTTAGCCGGCTAAAGTCACCAGCATGCGGGCCCATGCCCTAATTAACCTAGGTTAACATTTAACTTAGCACTAATTAACTCCGTTATTTAGCCGTGACACCGACACGCCGGACCCCACACGTCAGAGTTTGACCTGGTCAGCGCCTTTGACTTGCCGACGCCACATCGACGTCAGTACACGCAATAACTAATTTCTGGATTTATTTTTATTCAGAAATTCCAAATTGTTGCAAACTTCTAAAATTCATATAAAATCAACCGTAGCTCCAAATCAAACAAATTATATATGAAAAATTATCAGAAAAATTCAAGGAATCCATCTGTACCATTTTCATGCATGTTTGAACAATGTTTGTCCTCTGTTTTGGACAAAACAAATAAAGGGCATTTAAATAATCATATATGGAGTTTGAATTTGGATCATGTATTCAAACCAACTTCATTTAAATCATAGCTAGATGCATTAGCTCAAATCACAGCATATTGCCATGTCATGATCATGCATCATACTGTAGCATTGCATTGATTGTGTTCTTTCTCAGTTGCCGGTGTTTGTCCCCTCTCGATAGACGTGGTTTCGACGATGAGTTCGATGACACCGATGAAGAACTATATTATCTTCAGAAGTGCCAGGCAAGCAAAACCCCCTTGTTCATTCCGATATAATCCCACTCTCTCGCCTCGCTCTCTTTTTTCGCATTAGGACAACAACGATTCATCATTATTTGCCTAGGTAGCTGAACCCTTTATCCTTTGCATGACCTGTCATTCCACAAGAAATAGATGAAACCCACTAGCATGAGTAGGAGTTGTTTGAGCCTTATTGTGCCTACTCATACATGCTTGTTTGTCATGCGCTCTTGCTTAGAGTTGAGTCGGGTGATCCATCGAGGATGAATCGGAGAGTGTGTGAACATGTCCCACTGTGTGTGCGCTAAGTGTGAACACGATTTGGTAAAGGTATCGGTGAGAGGCCATGTAGGAGTACATGGTGGGTTGTCTCATTGAAGCCGTCCTTAGGAACCTGAGTTCGTGTTTGTGATCCATGATCCAGCTACTACCATACATTGGGCCCTCGAAATATGACCCCTTCGACTTCTTATTCACCCTAGTCCTCTGTCCGGGAGTTGCAAGTAGTTTCGTGTTTGTAGTATCTTTGGAGGCCGTGGACAGGCACGGACCGTAGGGGTGGGCTGTGATGCGGTAGGTACGCGGCACGTGTACGGATGCCCGTTTGGTATCTCGGGAACCTGTTCACATCGTTTGGGGCTGTGAGCGAAACTTCGCCGAACTCCTCATAGATGGAACCCAAATAGGCGATAAACCTGGACTAGAGACTTGAGTGTTTAGGTAGGTCGTGGTCTACACCACGTCGGCCGCTTGAAGTCTCGCCGAGCACATGTCGTGTCTGTACGCTAAGTGGTGGAAACATGTATGAAGAAGTACACCTGCAGAGGGTTAATATGATCTATTGAATAGCCGTGTCCATGGTAAAGGACTTACGGGTTGCCTATAACAGTTCATAGACAAGTGAAAGTGGATACTCTAAAATGCGCAAGATAAGCGTGAGTGCTATGGATGGCGTTCTCGTAGGGAGACGGGAGCGGATCCATAGTGGTGTATTGATATGGTGAATATGTGGACTCGTGTGCGCCACCTCAAAAGAGTTACTTGCAATAGTAGTTCAGGATAGCCACCGAGTCAAAGCTGGCTTGCTGCAGTTAAACCCCACCATCCCTTTGTTGATAATGATGCATATGTAGTTAGTTCTGATGTAAGTCTTGCTGGGTACATTTGTACTCACGTTTGCCTATTTTATGTTTTTGGCAGAGAGACTTCGGGTCTCGCTAGTAGTTCCACGTGGACTTGACGCTTAGCTTGATACCTCAGCTACGATCTTGTGCCCTCGGCAGATCTCGGTAGATAGTCGGGCTTCTAGGCCTTTTTTTCATTTGTAGATGTCGTGATTGACACATGTTAGCTTCCGCTTGTGTTTGATTTGTATGCTCGAATGTTGGGTCATGAGACCCTGTTTGTAATATCTCGCTCCTCGGAGCCTAATGAATAAATACTTGAGTCGAGAGTCATGTTGTGATGCCATGTTGTATTTGCACATATCGAGCATATTGTGTGTATGTTGTTGAAATGCTTGGTATGTGTGGGATCGACTATCTAGTTGTTTATCTTTAGTAGCCTCTCTTCTTGGAAATGTCTCCTAGTGTTTCCACCCGAGCCATGGTAGCTTGCTACTGCTCCTAGGGAACACTTAGGCTTGCCGGCATGTGTCCTTCTTTGTTCTGTGTACATCCCTTGAGAGATGTCAGCGTTGATGACCGGAGTCCTGTTAGCCCGCCTTCTGACCCGGTTTACTGAGTCTGCTAGCCTAGTGCTACAGCCCGGAACTCACTCGTGATGATCGACACGTTCGATCTTGGAGTCATGGATGCATCCTCAGTAAGTCTGTGCCACTTTGGGTTTACGACTAGCCATCAGCCGGGCTCCTTATCATATGGATGCTAGCGACACTATCATATCGTGTGCCAAAAGGCGCAAACGGTCCCGAGCAAAAGTAAGGCGACACCCGTGGGAATACCGTGCGTGAGGCCGCAAAGTGATATGAGGTGTTACAGGCTAGATCGATGTGACATTGAGTCGGGTCCCGACAAGTTTCCACTCCCACCGTCCGTGACCCCAGCGCATGGGAGCCGCGTGGCGGAGTGCGAGCCAAAGGCGATCGATGAGGTGACCTGCCTGCCCCATGATCACACGGGCAGATGCCTCAAATCGCTAAGATGTTACTCCACGTCTCCCACGACGCCGCGATTCTGGCGTGCGTTGCAAGCTACGGAGAGCGCCGGGCACTGAGTCGATTTTGTGTGGCCTCGAGTCGTGCGTGCCGATGCTCTGTTTTGGGCTTTGGCCCAATAAGCTGGCGCACTGTATGGCCCAGCCGAGCCGGGGCTCTGCCGGTGTACTAAGGTAGGGGTACCTTAGTACCCCAACTTGGGGGCACGGGCAGTTGAAGCACCCCACGGCAGGCTTGCCGGCGTCCGCCAAGATCCTCCGCACATTCCTATTCACCGCCATTCAAGAACAAAGTGTCACTGAGAAGACAAAGCCCGGCAAGAGGAGCTCGAAGGACAAGGCCCCGCAAGAGGAGCCTGCCGGAAGGATAAGGGCCCGCAAGAGGAGCTTGCCGGGAAGGACAGGACCCGCAAGAGGAGCTTGTCGGGAAGGCCAGCCAAGGCGCTTGCCGAGGCAAAGC
>JAHHZJ010009170.1:0-18655 GCA_021437245.1 Aegilops speltoides
TGGTTCAACTCCACATCTTGGGAGGCTCCCAAGCAACACCTAACCAATCTAGGAGGCACCACCCTCCAAAAGGTAATAGATGGTGTTGATGATGATGAACTCCTTGCTCTTGTGCTTCAAATGATAATCTCCCCAACACTCAACTCTCCTCACTGATTTGGCTGGTGGAAGAAAGGATTGAGTGGAAAGCAACTTGGGAAGGCTAGAAATCAAGTTTCATATGGTGGGAGTGGAGCAACTTGATCTCAACACAAGGGTAGGTAGTTTTCTTCTGAAATGTAAGGTAGGAGTGGTAGTTCTTCGATGGCTCTCTCCACGAATGAAGAGGAGGTGGAGGGGTATTATAGCCTCCACACAAAATCCAACCGTTACACATTTGACCAATCTCGGTCGGACCGAAGTTGACAACTCGGTGAGACCGAAAGTTCAAATCTTGTGAGCGTTGGGATTTTCAGTGGGACGAAAATACAATCTCGGTGAGTCGATTCTTCCAAAGACTAGGGTTTGCCAATCTTGGTGGGACCGACTTTATCATCTCGGTGACACCGATTTGATGTGAAGATTCTGAAGCTTGGCAACACTAGTTTCGGTGAGACCGAGTTTGGAATCGGAAAATCCGAAATTACTAGGGTTTGGCTTTATGGTGAGGTGGTTCATCTCGGTGTGGTGAGTTTATGGAATCGGTGGGACCGAGATTACTTATGAGTGTATATTGGAATGAAAGATTGCTGATGGTTTGGGAGATGTATCACTAAGCACTTTGAGCAACGGATCATTATCATAACCTCATCCCTTTTAATAGTATTGGCTTTCCTATAGACTCAATGTGATCTTGGATCACTAAACCAAAAATGGAGTCTTGAGCTTTTGCCAATGTTTTCCTTAGCATTTTGAGGGTCCACTTCTTGAGTCATTGCCATACCCATATCTTGAACTTTACGAAATGATTCTCAAGAAACTATTAGTTCAATGATATATATGTTGTTATTAATTACCAAAACCACCGGGATTAGTTGCACTTTCAATCTCCCCTTTTGGTAATTGATGACAACATATAGATCAAACTTCGACAAATGATATAATCAATGAATAATATAAATGCTTTGAGAAGTATGTGATAAGCAAGAGCTCCCCTAAATTTGTGCATTATTTAAGATTTGCGTTTGAATGCAAATGCACAATCGATTAGGATCATGGGTCACTCTTCCATGTCACATACATCTTGGTGGGCGCACAAAATGATAAGAATGAATAGCATGCACCCAATCACCAAGACATGAGTAAATGATCATACAAGATATGAATAGCATATGATAAGCATTAAGCACACATTAAGGCATAGTACGATCAAGCACTCATCAAAGTAAACAAGCGAGTATCAAACACGGAATGTCTCGAAAAACTCAAAAGTATCTCAAAAGACCGCAAATGAAGCGAAAGAGCAAAAGCGAGCACTCTCTCTCGAAGTCCTATGATCTATACAATTTCTCCCCTTTGGCAACAAGTTACCAAAAGTTGAAAGGTATAGAGCTAAGCGTCACTAGGGACTCTGCTGGCGGCTCTGTGCAGGTTGATGGAGTTGAGATAGCTGCATCTGCAAAGGCTTGGTGATGTCGTGGGCTGGAGGAGTGGTCACGGGCTGGGCTGGCATGGAGCTGTGGGAGTCTTGAGCTGTAGCCACAGTGTCATCCTTTGGAATAGCAGCTGATCTGGGTCTTGTGGGAGCAGGGCGGGCTGTTCATATTCATCTGGACTAGGTCATCCTGCATCTCCTTCATGAGCTCTTCCTTCTCCCTCTTTGCTTCCTCGATATCGCCTCAAGCTTGTTGTGGTGACTTGCACTTGTCGACTTGACATCGAGCATGGATCTTGTCTTCAACTATCCTCTCAAGACTCTCTGAGGCGCAAATCTGGCGGGTTGTTCAATCCTCGGTAGCTTCAGGGCTGTTCTCCAACCTCTTGGGTTTAGTGCTCTTCTTTCTTCCTTCTCGCTTTAGCTTGTTTGGCACGGACTTTGCTTGACCTTCAAGGGCGTGGGATCATCCTCGTCATCACAACTTCATTGTCCTCATGCTCGGGCTGCGTTGGCAAGTGTGGTCTATCCAACAAGTAGGTGCCGTGCCAAACTTGGCATTGATGCATCCGAATATGTGGGGCAAATCCACATGACCTCTTACTGCTGAGTCCTCTTGATAGTCTCAACTATCAGGTCCATCACCTTGAAAGGTGCCTTGATCAAGTATATCAGCATGTTGATAGAATAGCCTCTTTCATCGATGATCTCGGACTTGGGCATCAGGTATGCCTCGAATGGTGTTTGTGGTAGGGAGACCCACGGAGATGATACGGCGAGCTTCAGTTTCCACATCCTTAGCTTACCTCTTGTACATATTTTCATAGACTCATGGTTCTTCTTGGGAATACCATAGACATCAACATCATCATCTCTCCTTTGGAGCATTCATGCTGCCCATTCTTCGATGAAGAGAATCTCGACCTTGATCATCCATACAATCCGCCATCGGATAGAAATGAGGTGGCATAGAATTGCATGATCATCTCATCATTCAATCATCAACCCGACCAGGATCAGCAACACCACATGCGTAAAGCTCTCATGCACATGTGGAAAGAAGTCTCTGTGCTCTTCCTTTTCAATGTTGCCCGTCCATAGCGATTCGCAACAATGGGCTTCTTGTCCATAAACCAGTCTCATAGAAATCTTCTTTGCTCTACGGTGTGGAACCTTGGATCTACAGTCCTTCTCCTCCGGCATATGGATCGCTTGTCTCCATGCACAGAACCTTTATCCTTTCTTTCCTTCATGTTTTCAGCTCGAGGATGAGCATCATTGTGAATTGCGGTTTCGGGTTTACAATCTGGTGCCTCATCATCGACTCATTGGTGGCACATTGTCTTTCTTCTTCTCAAGCGGAATGTTTCCGTTTTCTTGGGCTTGGCGGAGGCTTGGCGGCTGCCTTTGGTGGAAGCGAAGGCTTAGACTTTGAAGGTGCTCCTTCGATGGCATCACCCATGAACTTGGGCCGAGGAGGGGTGTGGCTTCCTCATCCTCATCATCATCCTCTTCATCATGCACAATCCTCTTCCTCTTGGAAGTTTTCTTTACCTTGAAGTTTCCTCTTCCATGCTCGCTTCTTGGAGTGGACTTCTTCACTTCTTTGGTGCCTTTCTTGGTTTTTGCCCTTGATGCTCTTTGGCCCACTTTCCTCTTTGGCTTGGAGGAATCTCTTCCTCGGCTAAAATCGAATCTTCTTCATCAATTCTTCTTCCCCCGGTGGCTGGGAGGCAAACCACTTGGTGTGCTCCTCTCACCATCATCGAAAACTTGGCCTCGGGACTAGTGCCCTCTGAATCTCGCAATGGATTGGACCTTTCGGCTTCGGCATCGACATGGGACAACCTGGAATAATTAGGTGTGCAGTAGAAGGTTATCAAGCTGCGGAAAGATTTTGCAAAAAATGAGTTCAAATTTCAGTTTTAGGTTTTCCGAGAATGCATTTGGTCGGGAGTCTAAAATTGGGAATCAAAGTCCTAAGAAGCATTCACACCACTTTCGGTTGGACGAAATGGGTTTATCTTCAAGAACACTAGGGTTTCACTAAATCCTCATTTGTTCCCGATTTGCACCTTCGGTTGGACGAAAGGTGCGCTGGGAGGCCAAATTGGTCATTCGGAATGTAGAATCGGTTACCGAGATGTGTTCGGAAACCTAACCTAAAACTTTACTCAATTTGTTCTAAGAACTAATCTGCTGGATAGGAAGATCTCAAACGTGGCAAGCTAGGCAAACCAATCGTGCATAGAATGGAGGTTGAACGAGAGGATCGAAACTCACCTAACTTGGTGGAGTTCCTCTTCGGCCGGAAGATGTCGTTGGGCGGAGACTGCGGCGCCTGGGCCGGAGATGATCCGGAGACCACGGCGGCAAAGGTTTGGAGGCGGCGTTTGAAGAAGAATCAGCCGGCCCTCGGTATATATA
Organism: Aegilops speltoides; assembly: GCA_021437245.1. Taxonomy (NCBI): domain Eukaryota; kingdom Viridiplantae; phylum Streptophyta; class Magnoliopsida; order Poales; family Poaceae; genus Aegilops; species Aegilops speltoides. The sequence continues at coordinate 4,001 of JAHHZJ010009170.1, forward strand.
CCCGCTGTCGGTGGGACCGAGTTGTAAAACTTCGGTGGCACCAAATGTTCGCGATTACACATATCATGGAAAAATTACCTTCGGTTTCAGGGTGAAAACCTAGATCAATCAATGTTTTGGTTTCCGATTTTGAGTGGGTTGGTCGACCAAAATACTTAGAAGGTTTTGGAAATTAAGCTTTTGGGATCGGTGGCTCGTGCTCCTCACTCGGTGGGTCAAAAAAAGACTTGTTCAAAGTTTGTGATATAAGCATGAATAGAATTTGAGACAAAAGCATAGATAGCTAGGGGAGGAACTTAGGCATTCTTGTCCATCCATTTGGTAGAAAAATCCAAAGACCAAAGCAACAAATGGATGTCCTCGAATGGATAAAATTATGCATCAACATGCTCACACAATAAGATAGCAAATGAAATATGTGTCAAACATGCACAATCAAAACTCTAGCTACTATCACACAATTTTGATGACTAGGTCATCTATATATGTATATTGACTTAGGAGTCAAATGAGAACATTTGATCATAGGTCATACTCATCGTTTAAGCACAAGTGGGGTTACCACTTTTACATAAACATTAATGTGTTCACATCATTTGAAGATGCTTAGCTCAATTCTTTGACAAAGCTCCCCTTGATGTGAGAACCCTTTTAAAGGGTCAAACTAACCTTGGGTTGTCGTAGAAGACTTCATGTAGATGTTGAAGATGTGGATGCTCAATGTTGATGAAGATCATCAAGAGTTGGGAAATCCTTTGGATTGGGCACTTTCAATACCTACATGGGTTAGTCCCCAAGGAACAAACAAGATATCCATGGACATAGATTGAAGTACACAATAGATGATGTCCAGAAAGCAATGATTACCTTGTCCTTGACTTACCAACAAGAGGTTTGTGACTCCATGAACTAGTGCAAGATGTGGAAGTTGATTGCACAAGTTCTTGCCAAAATGAATGTGAGTGAAGTATGTTGGAGTCACCCTCAAGAACTCTCTAGTTCTTCTTCTTGGGATCCACATCATCTTGATGGGAATCCTTGGGGTAATTGAGCTTGGCAGTAGAACTTGGCGTTTCCTTGGGAACCCACTTGACCATGGCTTTAGGTGCTTAATAAATGCATCAATCTCCTCTTGAAGCTTGTCCTTGCCTTTTAGCTTGTGGTCTTGTGGTGGAAGTCATCTTGAGCTTGTTCCACATTGAAGAAGTAGGATCATACTTCTCCTTTTGAGAAACAAACTTTGGAGTGGGATATTGACCTTCTTCCATTCAACACCCTCGGCGTTGAACTTTTGCTCAAAACCAATTCCTTGATTCTTCGGTGCCTTCCTTGCTTGCGAACAATTTCCTCAAAGTTCTTGCTTGGCAAGGCTCTTGTAGACACCTTTCTCTATAATCCCTTTCAATAAACTATTTTCTTGCTCAAGTGTAACTTGGCTTGAAACATTTTAGTGGAATCAAGAGAATTACTAGAAGCAACAATATTGGATTTAGCATGGTTATTGTTACTACTAGATGAAGAATTTTTCTTATGCTTGTCATGCTTAGTTTTAATAGGTGGCAAGAAATTAGACAAGAGAAGTCGTTTGGCAAGATATGAAGAACTCTTCTTTGAAGATCGTCATTGATAGCTTTTAGGAACTCATGTTCTTGCTCTAGATTGAGCTTCTCGAGCGTAGCTTCTATGAGATCTTAGGAGCTCTCTATGATCTTCTTGAGTTGTTTCATGAGCTAACTTAAGAGTGTTTAGTTCTTTAGTTAGGCGCTCAATCTCCTTCATAGCATTGTCATTCGACTCTTCCGACTATAAAGACTACTAGCATGTTCATCATTACTAGGCTCACTAGATTTGTCATGTAAAGCTCATCTTCACCAAGCAAGTCATCCTCATCACTATCAAAGTCAATAAATTCAGGATGTGATACCTTGGGGCTTTAGCCATGAAGCATCTTCCAATTCCCTCATTTGGTGAATCAAATAAGTCATAGGAGTTGGAGTTGGAGGATCGAGAAAGACCGGCAACACCTTCATCTTGACTATTCGAGTTGGAGTGATAGCTTCTTCGGAGTGATTGGGGTGGGCGGGACCCATTCACCTACATGAGCTTGATGTTTTCTTCTTGTGTAGCTCCTTGATGACTTGTCTTTCCTCCGAATCCTTGCTTCTCAGAGGATCTTCGTTCATCGATCATCTCTCTCCTTCTCTCTTTCAGGTGACTCTTCTCTTGAGCTTCTTCTCCTTGGAGATTCTTCTCTTCTCTTGTGGGGGCACACTCATTTGAGTAGTGTCGGGTCTTCCACAAGTAGCATTTCGATCCGACTAGAAATCTCTTTTCATCATATGATCTAGACTTTGAGCTTCTTTCCTTGCTTCTACTCTTGTAGAATTTGTTGAAGTTCTTCACCATTAGGCTTATCTCTTCATTGGAAACTAGCTTGTCACTTGAGGTTGTGGGAGCATCAATTGTAGCTTTTGCACCACTTGACTTGTTGTGAAGCTCTTCCTTATCTTTAAGTGTCATCTCATGAGCAACAATTCTTCCAATGACTTGGTGGGCTTGAGATTCTTGTAGTTTGGAATCATTTGGATCAAAGTGCCCGGTGTCATACTTTCCATCCAAAGCTCTAAGTCTTCTTGATGATGAATCGATTCGGTCATTTCTTTGCTTCCTAAGCCGGCAATCTCATTTGTGATGAGAGCAAGCCTAGAGTACATTTAGCGACTCCTTCACCTTCCTTCATCTTGAACTTGTCAAGTTGACCTTGAAGAACATCTAGCTTTGATTCCTTCACGGACTCGGTACCTTCGTGCATTTGACCAAAGTATCCCAAATCTCTTTTGCATTCTCAAGGCGGCTGATTTTGTTGAACTCCTCGGGACACAAAGCATTGAAGAAATGTCACAAGCTTGAGCATTGTTTTGCAACATCCCAAATTCATCATTTGTAGCTTCACGATCCGGAACTTTTCCTTCCTCGAAGAACTCACCTTGCAAGCCAACACAAATAATGCCCCATGGCAGGGTTATGTCCAAGAATATGCATTTTCATTTTATGCTTCCAACTAGCAAAGTTTGAACCATCAAAGTAAGGACCTCTACAAAAATTACCCTCACTGGGCCATACTCTCCTAGGTTGTGAAACCAAGCTTATGGAGTCAATGCAATGAAACCAATCAATGGAGACCAAGCTCGATACCACTTGTAGGATCGAAAGTATGTCAAGAGGGGGTGATTAGACTACTTGACAATATAAAAGTTTAGCCTTTTGATTAAGACAAGTTTTTTGGCAAGTTCACAATGATGATCAAGTCAAGTATCACCCCCTGCAATTCTAGAGTATTTGCAGCGGAAAGTAAATTACATGTAGTAAAAGAGGTGGAGAAAACAAGCGCAATTTGGAACAAGATTTTTTCGTGGTTCCGATAGGTGTGCTATCGTCAATCACGTTGATGGAGACTTCAACCCACAGATAGCGCTGCGGAGTCCACGGAGGCTCCACCCCGAAGGGTCCGAAGAAGCAACCTTGTCTATGCCATCATGGCATCCCCCGGAGGACTAGCCTTACTGGGGTAGATCTTCACAGTGCGATCTCCTTGCCCACAAACTTCTTGGTTCAACTCCACATCTTGGCGGGGTCCCGCGACACCTAACCAATCTAGGAGGCACCACCCTCCAAAAGGTAATAGATGGTGTTTGATGATGAACTCCTTGTCTTGTGCTTCAAATGATAATCTCCCCAACCTCAACTCTCCTCCTTGATTTGGCTGTGGTGGAAGAAAGGATTGAGTGGGAAGCAACTTGGGAAGGCTAGAAATCAAGTTTCATATGGTGGGAGTGGAGCAACTTGATCTCAACACAAGGGGGTAGTTTTCTTCTCGAAATGTAAGGTAGGGTGGTAGTTCTTTCATGGCTCTCTCCACGAATGAAGAGGAGGTGGAGGGATTTATAGCCTCCACACAAAATCAACCGTTAACACATTTGACCAATTCGGTCGGACCGAAGTTGACAACTCGGTGAGACCGAAAGTTCAAATCTTGTGAGCGTTGGGATTTTCATGGGACAAAATACAATCTCGGTGAGTCGATTCTTCCAAAGACTAGGGTTTGCCAATCTCGGTGGGACCGACTTTATCATCTCGGTGACACCGATTTGATAAAAGATTCTGAAGCTTGGCAACACTAGTTTGGTGAGCCGAGTTTGGAATCGGAAAATCGAAATTTAGGGTTTGGCTTTGGGGTGAGGTGGTTCATCTTGGTGTGGTGAGTTTATGGAATCGGTGGGACCGAGATTACTTATAGTGTATATTGGAATGAAAGATTTGATGGTTTGGGAGATGTATCACTAAAAGCAACGGATCATTAACATAACCTCATCCTTTTAATAGTATTGGCTTTCCTATAGACTCAATGTGATCTTGGATCACTAAACCAAAAATGGAGTCTTGAGCTTTTGCCAATGTTTTCCTTAGCATTTTGAGGGTCCACTTCTTGTCATTGCCATACCCATATCCTTGAACTTTGAAATGATTCTCAAAAACTATTAGTTCAATGATATATATTTGTTATTAATTACCAAAACCACGGGATTAGTTGCACTTTCGTCTCCCAGTTGATCCAGCAAGAAAGGGGAGGTTGGGGAAGACTCTGCGGCGGCTAGCGGTGTGTTGGTGGTGGAGGGGTCAATCTTTGGGCTTCCCAAGCACCCGAGAGGAGGAGGACATGGAAGGGAAGGGCTGCCCGGAGAACTTGGGTCGGTGCCCTCCACCCCCACATATATATGGGGCAAGGGAAGGGCGGCCCCCTCGGCTCGGGAGGCGGGGGTTGCCCCCCAAGGCAGGGCGCTCCTTTGGGTTCCCCCAAACCCTAGGCGCCTTGGGCCTGGGGGGGCCACCCCACCACAGGGCTGGTCCCCTCCCTCTTGGCCCCAGCCCTCTGGGGCAGTGGCCCCCCGTGAACCTCCGGGCCCTCCGGTGGTCGGTACATTACGAACCGAAACTTTTCGGTGACCAAAACAGGACTACCCATATATAAATCACCTCCGGACCATTGGAACTCCTCGGCGTCGAGGATCTCATCGGACTCAATAACATTTGTTAACCCGGACAAACTTCCATAACCCTAGCGTCGCCAGACCTTAAGTGTGTAGACCTTACGGGTTGGGAACCATCTGAACATGGCGAGGCGTTCTCGGTAATAACCAACAGGGGATCGGATACCCATGTTGGCTCCCCATGTTCCACGATGATCTCCGGATGAACCCCGATGTCAAGTTCAATCAATCCTATCAATTCCTTTTGTCTCTTGGTATAGTACTTGCCGGGATTGATCGTCTATCCGATACCTTGTTCAATTCGTTCCGGCAAGTCTCTTTACTCATTCGTAACACATCATCCGTGATCAACTCCTTGGTCATTGTACGTATGATGATTCCCCAGTGGGCGAGATACCTCTTCGTTACGCGGGTGACAAATCCGTCTCGATTAGTCCAACCAGAACCTTAGGAATACCGTAGTGCACCTTTATAGCCACCCGGTTATGTTGTGGCGTTTATCACACCCAAAGCACTCCTACGGTTCGGGAGTTACACAATCTCATGGTCTAAAAATGATACTTGACATTAGAAAAGCTTTGAAGCGAACTACGATCTTGTGCTATGCTTAGGATTGGGTCTTGTCCATCACATCATTCTCCTAATGATGTGATCCCTATCAATGACATTCTATGTCCATGGTGAAACCATAACCATCTATTGATCGCAGCTGTGACTAGAGGCTCATTAGGGACATGTTGTGGTCTATGTATTCACAATTAGGTTTCCGTTAATACAATTATAGCATGAATAATAGACAATTATCATGAACAAGGAAAATAATAATAACCATTTTATTATTGCATCTAGGGCTATTTCCAACAAAGCGCCTGATAGCTTATCGCTCCCGTGGCTCACTAGTCTTCTTCCAAACTTTCTGGGTCCGCTGAGTCCAAAAAATCGTCAAAAAGTTTAAAGGGTTTGGACTCCGTTTGTATTGATTTTACGAAAAGCAAAAATCAGAATTGCCTTTGAGCCTTGAGTTAATAGGTTAGTTATAAAAATGATATATAATGGCATCTAATTGCATATAAATCATCAAGTTGATACTATAATAGCATGGAACAATCAAAAATTATAGGTATGTTGGAGGCGTATCAATATTTAGGACATCTCAATGCCAACCCAAACCCCCACATCCGTCGGACCGAATGTCGAACCGGGAACCATCAACATGGTCTGTATTGATTTGCTGATGCGGGGTACTTTCTCCCGAAACCGGGAGACAAACTAGGGGGCTTTACGGGTGAGGAGTCTGGACTAGGGGTGTCGGACAGCGGACTATCAATATCCGGGACTCCCGGACAACGAAATAGAAGATTGAAGCTCGGCTATGGGATGGTACTTTCCTTGGCGTGGAAGGCAAGCTTGCAATCTGGATATGTAGATCTCCTACCATTATGGCCCGACTTGTAACCCTAGCCTCCTCCGGTGTCTATATAAACGGGAGGGCTTTAGTCCGTGGGACAACATACATACAACAATCATACCATAGGCTAGCTTTATGGTTTAGCCTCCTTGATTCGTGGTAGATCTACTCTTGTACTACCCATATCATCAATATTAATCAAGCGGGGCGTGGGTTTTACCTCCATGAGGGCCCGAACCGGTAAAACTCGTGTCCCTCGTCATTTTTACCATCCGCCTAGGCGCCAGTTGGACCCCCTACCGAGATCCGCGGTTTGACACGACATTGGTGCTTTCATTGGGAGTTCCTCATGCGTCGGATAAGCGGATGCCTTTACCCGTCTTCAAAGGCGGTGTTTTTTGCCGGAGGGGCCTTGGCGCCGGCCAAACTATCGGCGGTGGTTTCTTATGCCCTGTCCGGCCCGCCACAATGACTTCTCAAGTCGTGGAAGCAATCTTCGCGTCGCCTAAAGGTTCGAGCAGTTAGATCAATAGAGCTCTTCTTACGAGCTCTTGGATCCTCGCCCCCCGGAGTCGCTGGACTAAACCAATTGGGTTTAAAACCGATGAGAGATTTCTCCCCAACCCGTCGCGGTGGTAGAGAACATCGGCAACTCTTTGCGGTGTTGAAAACAATTCAATCAGTTCCCGAACCCTCCATGCGGATTCCGCGGAGGGGCGGACTTCGTCGAGCATGGAACTTAAAATCATGCATCGCCCCGGTCCTGGTTGCCCAAAACCAAACTTCAATTTGGAAACTCCTTGGCCTTTGAGACTCAAGATGGGCGGGGATCCGGATTTTATTCCACCCCCGCCCGGACATATCCGATCTATCTCTTCGCAAACCTCTTGGCATTACATCACTCTTGGGCGATTCCTCCCCGGTTATGAGAGGATAAAGGACCCGGGAGAAAGCAAATCAATCTTCGCAAATGCGGACAAGGGAATACTAAGCGCCATTGATAAATCAAAAATTCCTTCACCGATCCATCCATTGTAAAAATTTGTCGATGGAAGTTGGAAAACCGAAAATCAATTTTGGGATAATCCATTTAAAGTCCAGATAAAAGGCGCCTTACACTCGGGCCCCGGATGCGAAAAAACAAAAACCCAATAAGGAAGCAGGCGTCTTTGGAGGATGGCTCAATGGACCTGTAAGCTTCATAGTTGGAGGGGCCGTCCCAACACAACCTTGAGCATGTTGGATATTACGGCGGTGGCCAAAAGTGGCGAAGAGCTTCTAGCCAAAACCACTCCAACAATATCGGCATGGTATCACAGTCTTGAGACTTTGCATCAAATAATATCAAAACGAACAATCCCGAACTTCCGGAAGTCTACCAAGTAGCGCAACTCCATGGGTGACACGTATTACCTTCAATGCCGGGACAAGCCCCATTCGAAAAGAGGCCCGGCCCCGGGGTACTTAATAGTGGATGGCTTTTTGACAAAATCCTCATGGATGGCGGACTAAACCTCATTTAGAAACTCGTGAAAAATGGAAATCTGGGCCGTTTGGGACGGCACAACCTTTAGAGGAATAATCCCTAGCGGAAGCGCTGCCGGAAAAATCACACTTGTGGTGTTGGATCTACGGACAATTATAGATCAAAAGTCACGTTCGGGTGGCCTCGTTGGATGGGTATCCGCCATATTAGGACAAGAGGCATTCACAATTTTTCAAGCAATACCTCATTACGGGTACATGAAGCTCAAAATGCAGGCCCGGAATAATCACTCTCGCTAGTGATCCGGACATGCCTCGCGCCCGAAAACAAAGCGGCCGCACTAGCCCTCGAGGCACTATCCAAACCTTAGCGGCGAAGAACTCACCCCTGCGCTCTCGGTGAAAGGGGCGATGTGATACTTGATAAAAGATCCAAGTCCACCTCCTTCAAACCAGCGGATGAAATAATAAAATTCAGGTCCATCCCCAGACCCAACAAAGCGGCCTCCATCGGGCCAATTGAACCCAGTAGCCCGCCTTTGCGAATTCCCGGAAAATTGGGATATCTTAACTTGGCATCCCGGACATGCGGAATCCCCCGAGTTGGCGAAACAGCCTAAACATCCTAAAAGTTCAAGCCCGTCAAACAGGCTCTTGATGATTTTCGACCCAAAAAAGGGGCAATGGGAAAAAACTAGCCAAACTATTGGAAGCGGATCCATTAGAGATATCAAACATCGGGGCTAGCAAATTTGGTGATGGTACCAAAAAGGATAAATCCGGCACCTCTGGATTTTAAAGACCTCAATAAACTTGCCCTTTCCCTCTCCCCGCATCGATCAAATTATCGATGCTCGCGAACCGACTTGTTGTGCTTCCGGGCCATACTCGGCTACCATCAAATCAAGATGGGAGCGGAACCAAGCCCAGCGGCATTTATCACTCCATATGGACCATTACGCCCAAACGATGCCCCGGACTCAAAAGGCGCAACATATGGCGCATGATTCAAACATTCGGCCCGGATCGGCAAAAGATCGAGGCATACGTGGCCGTTCGTCCAACAATGTCGAAACTTTAGTAGGCGATTTGGTGACATTCGACAACCTCGAGCATATGACATGTGAATCCGGAAAAATCGTTTTGGTCCAAGGGAAAAACTGGGCTTCATTGTATCCGTTAGAATGAACAAATCCGCCCAAAATCCAGCTCTTCACGGTTGGATATTCAAGGACCTCAAACAAATTCAAAAACTCGGGATCGTAGCCCTAAGCCAATTATCTCCGTTTAGGAGAAAAGCGGCCCTCTATCGCCTCCTCGGCGCAGAACACCCAGTGGGCGGATGCCCTTTTCACTTCGAAAAATAAAGGCCATAAACAAATCCGGTCTGGCTGCGCCCCGGCGAACCAATGTTGTTATCCCAGCGCATCAGGTTATAGCGCGGTCCTCGTTCCGAGCAGTGCGAAGGGCATAAATTCCCTCTAAAAACCCATTACTATGTATCCCTTTGTGTAACCCCCTGCAAATCCGTTACCCACTTCGGAAGATACTCACGGTGTTCATGGCGTCCTCGGCCTACTCAAGTGTTCGATAACGGTGGCCTCTGAATACCACTCAATGACATTATAAATAACCGCCGCGGGCATGATCAAAATGGGCCATTGAGCTCTTAATTCGACATAACTTATAAACCTCGACAAGCTATAAAGTCACAAGTTTTGGTGACTTTGCGAATTGGCGAACTCCCTAAATGCGGCGCCTCAATGGATTATGCATTTGGGCCCCAAAATGTTGGCGGTGGGGTGGCGTCGTCTTGGCGTCTCCCAACGGAATCGATCCGATTGTACTCCAAATAATGTACCGGACTCCAACAATGCGGCGAATCTGAGGCCTTTACATGGTCTCGGGATGGCGTCTCCATGGGCATTCAAGCCTAAAGTCGGGGATTCAAACCTTGCAATATCCCAAATAAATGGAACTTTGGCGCCAAGGATCCGAAAATGGCAGCATATCCAAGGCTGTCCTAAAAATGTCAGCTCGGTTTGGACGGAATTCCATCACATAGCTGAGATAATAACCGCGGCCGTCTTGTACGCCCGGTTGCGTGATCTGTCCTCTAATATCTTCTGGAGCGGCTCTTCAAGCCATCCGTATTATGGGAAGAGGGCCGGTATGCAAAGGAAAACGCACCAATGGTGATTGGATGACCACCTTCAGCCCCGTTATAATGGCGTTTCGGCGTGGCGAACCTCTCTAGCCTACTTACTTGGCAGAACTTCCAAACCAAGCGAGGCCCTGTATAGTCCGGGTCGAAGGCCTACAAGGTCCATGAGGAGAACTTTATAAGAAAAGTACAAGGAGTCCTTCAAAGGTGTTCTCCAAAGAAGAAGCTCTGGCTGAAATTCATGCGGACTAGCGGACACCACGAACCTCGGGCCCTTGTAGGAAAGGCATTCGTCAGGTTTTATTGGCCCGGCTCGGGCGGAACGGGACTTGGTCGGCGTCGTTGGCTGACTCTTTTAATCGAGATATCCACCCACGCCCTCAAACCATACCCATTACCGGGTTGCGTGGGGCTTACATGGTTGGACCCTTAAAGGGGAACCCAAAGCAAAACCTATTGGTCATGGTGGATAAATTCACCAAATGGATAGAGGCCAAACCGTCAAAACAGGAGTCCGGACCTTGATAGACTTTATATTGGGGTGTTACCGTTCGAGTCCCCAACATCATCACCGACAACGCACGAACTTCAGCCGATGAGGTTAAATCATTGCAAAAATATGGGCATCAAGCTCGATACGCGTCGGTCTATCACCCTCAAACCAGCGGTCAAGTGGAAAAGCAATGGTCTAATAATGGGGCATTAAACCCGACTAGTAAGTTCACTTACTAAATCCGACACACAATGGGTGAGGAGCTCGACTCCGTACTCAGGGGGTGGGACCCTAACCTTAAGTTCAACCATTTTTATGGTATCGGGGGCGGTTTTGCCTGCAACATTATTCATGACTCACCTCGGTGCGCATGTATGAGAAGAAGCGAGCTCGATCGGCGGGACAGCTGGACACATTGGAGGAAGCGTGGCGTCGGGCTCGTTCCGCATTCTATCGCGATGGCGAAGATATCAAAAGGGAAGGGGAAGACTTACAGCGTTGGTGAACTAGGTCCGCCGGGACAAGAAAAGGACAAGCTCAAGCCCAAATGGGAGGCCCCTTCATTTCGATCAATCTTGACCGGGACATACCGTCTGAATCGTCGGATAACCGCTCGAGGAACCCATGGAGCAGCCCGCCTCGCGATTCTATGCCTAGCGCGGACTAAGAGTTAGTCCCCCCGTCCAAAATTTTACCCTTGTCTTTTATTTCTCTTTTTATCCTTTTTATTTGAAAGCCCTTACGGGCCTATTTCGCCTCTTTGCATATGCATGATGTGCCATCCACACTCATTATTCTGGGGCTTCTTTTAAGCTCAATTATCTGGTTTCATACCCGGCACATTGTCAAGCTTCCACATGTACCTTTTACTCGCCATTATATGCATCGATATGACTTAAGTTTTGGCCAAGCTGGGTTGCCGGCTCCTTACCCTCGTTCCCGATTGTTCGGCTAGGAGGTGGAGACCTCTCGTTATTCTGCGGGTCGGCGGATCGTACCTCGGTGGGTGGCCAAAGCTAAGCGTTTTAAGGGAATATTATCGGTGATTTAAAGATGACTTTTAACTATTTTATCTATCTGCCCCGATGTTTTTTCTTTCTTTGCAGTCGGACATGCACAGGGCATGCCTCCCCAAAGGAACCCGGAACTATTCTCCGGAAGATGTTTCTTACTAACCATGTAATATAACATAACTAGTTGGGCACTTTCGATAAAGCACTAATGACCCCTCCTGGTATCCATGCATACCACGGTTGTGTTTCAACCCGAGTATTGGACACACTCGAACTCTAGGGTCGAGGTTGAAGCGAAAAGGTGGCAAAGACAACGATCTACAATCCCTAGAAGGCATTTCACATGTCACTTTAAAGGATAACATACATTGTCAAATTCTTGATTGTATTCCTCCTCAATCCCGTCTAAAGTGTCTATTTCGTCCCGTTGGAAAATTTAGCACCAACTCTACTTGGTGTACACTAAACTCCGAGGATCTCCTTCCCCGGGCCCTACGGTCCAACGGCCATATGGTTGGGATCCGCCTTCTTTCGCGTCTTCACCATGGCCCAAGCCTCCACGGGCACCTTAGGCGAAATCTTCCACAAATGGGCGCTACCGCCTCCTGGCTTCTCCTAAGCTCCCGAGGCCCTCGGGTAGGGTGAGGCTGGCCATAAAGCCGAGCAGCGCGCTCATTGCCTGCGGACTCGTTCGAGAGTTCCAGTTGGAAGTTGATCACCCGTTGATATGGGCATCTCCTCTGCGGGGCGACCCGTGAGTATACCTACAAGACATATCATGTCAAAACGCTTCCTCGCGGAACTCTTCTTTTCAAAAAGTCCCCAAGCACTACTATAAATCGCGGCGCTGATTCTCCTCGGGCCGGACAGCTCGGCGAGCGCCTTCGCTCTTCTCACGAGCTTGGCGTTGGCATCCGGGCTTGTTCCTTTCTGTGAACCCTATTAACACTCTCGCCGGCTTTTTTTGGCGCCAAATGATTACTGTCGGATCTTGTCGGGGACCTTGTCATTATTAGACTTGGCCCGCCCGGCGCTTATGTTTCTAAATAAAATGTGTTACGGGAGAGGTCTTTGCATCTCCTCCTGCGGCAACAAGTCGGCCCCAGTTGGGCCTTGCAATCTTGCAGCTCCGGGACGGGGAGTTTTCCGGTAAACTGCGTTTCCAAATGATCCTTAAATCGTTAGCATAACTACTTTAAGTCTCGGGCTCTTGGTATGTACAACCATTAAAATTTCCTTACTATGTCTTTCACATCTTTGCTCCGTCTTCAAAAACCATCTTGGCGGCCGGAGATCGCGTCCCCTGCGTTAAAGGCATCCAATGCCTTGGGAAAACGCCTCACGAAATCTTGTCGGGGCGCCTATGGTTCATGCCTCCCCTTTTGGTGGCGGCGGTGGTCGGTGTCGCCGTTGGAAGGACCCGGCCCGCGTCTTTCCCACCCCCTCCAGGGGCGTTGGGCGGCGGTATAGGTTGGATTAGCAACCCTCGCCCGGTCGGGGGCTTTTTCTCCTATAAAGATCATGAGCACTCCGGGTTTCCTCGAGCGTTGCTAAAATTCGAATATGAGCTATACCTTTGCGGGACATTTAACGCCTCCCCTTTTTGCCCTTGTTGGTGGTCTCTGTTGGTCGCCGCCCGGCCGACTTCTGCGTAAAGGCGCTTCTGCAAAATACCATCGTTCCGAAGGTCGAAATGGGCAAGGAAGAGATAACGGTGTCGGACTTGTCGCGGTCCGGAAGCGGACTTAGTCCGGGTAGTGGGTAATGGCAACGAGCATTGTCTATCTTTGGTGGTGATACACCGTCGATCAGCTCCACCTCGATGTCGGGTCCTCTTGGGGCGGACCGGATCCTTCGGATCCTCGGGTTGGCGGGGACTTACCATGTCCTCCCGTCCGGCGTAGATCTGGCCAAGACATAATGTAACTTAAACTTCAAAAGCATGGGTAGAGCCCTTCAAGGTGTTCACTTACCCATCCTCTAGGGTTGATCATGGAAAACCCGTTCAAAGGGTTTGTTGAAAAGTCCTCCTTCTCCCCCTTGACAAGCGGACGGGATCTTTACGGATCCTCGGTTGAATCCGGCCCTTCTGGCCGTCTTGGTCATCGTCTTCCCGTTGAAATCCCACATGGGGTGGCCTCTGTCTTTAGTGGTGAACCCTCCGATGCATGTCTCCATGACTCGAATTCAAGCGGAATGAGCCATTAATCTTATCCGGCCCATCAAATAATGGGCGCTCTTGTCTTCCTCAATGGGGCTCAGCGCCGGGGCGTTTCTTCAAGGGGCAGCACTAAACTCAGGCCGTCCGGTTATGCAGCAGCGGGCTCTTATAAAACCATTCGAGGGCGTCTTGGCGCCTTCTTAAACGGATAGGTATCGGTCCGCGATCGCCATATTTGGCGCCGCCCACTTGATATATGGACCCCTTGAGAATGGGGTGCAGGCAAAACAACCTCTTCCACAATGCAAAATGGGGCTCGATGCGGGGAAAGCTCACAAAGAGCTCGTCCCCGATATCAGGGCAGGCGGGCGTGGTGGTGGGCTGGGTCGTAGAACGAGGCCGGAGGAGCGGATGTATTAAATCCGGCCCCTTATCGGATGGGGACAAAACACTTCCCCTTATTGGGGCTTGGGTGTCCTCCCCTACCTCCCCATTGATAAGTAACCAGTCCGGCCGGTGGAACCATAAGGGGAGGGAAATCCCTCCGTTTGGGCTTCACTAGCTCGTTGTCGTAGAGCACCTCCTCCAATTCCTCGGCGATGGGCTGGGGCGCGAAGAGGGGCGTCGGCGATCCATGATGGAATGGATTTCTGGTCAAAGGCTTCAATGGAGTATTGGGGAGGAAGGCGCTGCGGTTTGGATCTGGATTCTTGCCTCTTTTTAGGCGGACCTTTCGCACAATTGGGGGTGAAATGCAAAAGACACCTGGCCGCTTTCGGCATGGGAAGCCATTATTTGGCGTGAAGCCAGAACACGTGTTCAAAATGGCGGGACATTATTCGGCGGAAAAGAAGGAGAACCGCCTTAGCCAAGACTTTAAAAC
>JAHHZJ010009171.1:0-32142 GCA_021437245.1 Aegilops speltoides
ACACAGGGTAGGTCATAGGCTGACCTAAATGTCCTACCCAGGGTACCCATAGAAGAGTGGAATCTTCGGTCGACCAAAGAGAATCCACTGGAACCGGTGGAAGGACTCGAATATGGAAGACTCACTTTCGACCATGAAGACTCACTCGACCGCGAGAAGGTCAGGAAGACACTCCCTTATGTAGCGGTTGTGCTAATGAATAGACTTAATGATAGTTAAGGCACCTTATGAGGCGTTACATTAACCCCTAGCTTAATGTGCTTTAATCCCTTCATTATGTGGGGTGGCTGAGGTCTGGACACTCTATATAAACCGCCCCCTCCACGGTAGAGGTTGGGACTCTTATAATACTCATACTCATAATCCACTCGGCCGCCTCGGGGCTCGGGGGCGTGGGGCTGTTACTTCTTAGGAAGGGCTGAACTCGTTACATCCGTTGTCTCCACAACTGCTCCACATAGCTAGGACATCGCCTCTCCTTAACCTACCCCTACTTCTCTTGTCGGGACTTAGAACCCGACGGGTTGGCACCAAGTGGGGCAGGTGTTCTAGCGATTTGTGAGGGAATTCTTTGTACTTCAAGTACCTTCATCACGATAACCACGGAGTTTTGGTAGCGGAGCCTGAGGTCCGTCTCGGTGCTCTCTCACTTTTTGTCGCCGGCTGACTCGCATGTAGCTCGGAGGCCCCTCTCGATGTCGAGCGCTCCCGTCATGAGGCGCACTTTCGTGCATATGTTAAATGGCGTTTCTTTGCGGCAACCCGTCGACTCCGTGTCGGTCGGCTCCCTTATCGATCGCCCGCTTGGTCTCCCCACCAGCGCATGGCTCTAGTACGTCGAGCAGTGATGGGTGAAACCTTGCGAGTGCTCGCCGGACAACCACCGCCCAAGTTCTGACTATTGAGCCAGCCAGAATCTCTCTGGCACTGTTCGATTTGTCGGCAGCTCCATAGTAGAGGCGCATCCAGTGTGATGCTTGTGATCCGTGGCGGAAGTCCTCATGGCGGCAGCCCTCACAGTCCTCGGCCGCCTGCCCAGCAGAGGGCCAGGGCGCGGAGAAGTGACCCGATGCTGAGCTACGACGAATACCTGCCCAGAGACTCGACTCTTCTGAAGAGAAAGGAAAGCTTCGTCGTAGGAACATGGATGCACTACATACTCCCATCCAGCCGGAGAGACCCTGAGGCTCGTGCCTTGGGAGAAGCCGTTTAGCCAGCGTGGCTGGCGTGCTCACTGGAGAATCTTGGCCCGAGCACTCGGCTTGCTGTGGCAACAACAGCTCCCGAATCCGATCGGCAATCGGCTCCTCCTTACGACTTCAGAGTATACGCCATACGCCCATTGAAATTTAGCAGCTGCAGCTCGCGCCGCCGAGTCCATCCAACCGTCGGTCGGGAGGGTGGAAGGGTTGCAATGAATCGAATTTCTCCGGATCAGTGGTGACGAGAACTCAATGAGTAGCCATGATCCATGCAAGCAGGATTCCGGTCGATCCGTCGCTCAGAACAACATCCCGGTCGACTCACAGACCCGAGATAAGCCTCCGGCGAGAGGGCCGACAACCGGAGGGATCAACTTGGGACGATTCGGCCAGATGATAGGCGTCAGTGCCCTTTCCCCTCGAGGAAGGTCCCTCGCTCCTCGACGAAAACTGACGGAAAACGATTCGATGCTGGTAGAAGGGTTCGGTCGACCCGAAGAACCAGGCTTTGATCTGCGGTCTATTATCGTGCAAAGCATGGTCGACGGAGCAGAGGCCATCGAGGAGGACTGAGAGGATGCACCCACCAGTGGTCGGTACATGTCTACAGTCGAGAATGTTTCTTGAGGACCGCCAGGGGCGCGATGATTCCCAATTTCAGGTTGGCGTGGCGAATTGCATGCAAGTTCCTTTGGAGAATCTAAGCCTGAAACTTGGCAACGAAGATTACTCAGTGGCTGTTCAGTTGGTGGTGGAAATGGCGAGGGTGGCCATGAAACATTTGCCCCTCATGTTAGAAGGATCAGCCCGGAGCATGGTTGAGTCGATTACTCTGGCTGACATATATACTTGGGAGAGTTTGTCCAGGAAGTATTAAGTCGAGCAGGTTTGAAGGAACTTGCAGCGCCCCACTGGTTTAATGAGCTGCAAGTTTGTGTCACGAAAGACCAATGAAACTCTCGAGAGTACATTCGAGGTGGATTACCTGCACACAATACCGTGGAAAATGTGTGGGATCATCGAGCGGTTTGCGCCTTCAAGAGATGGGGTCAAAAGCAGAGAACTGAGTGCGAAGTTGGTCGAACAGGGAACATGACCTTGGTCGAATGATGGGTTGCTAACAAATCATGTGCGAGGAAGAAGAACCGACTCAAGGCAGCAAAGTACAAGCCCGTCGATCGGAGAAGGGTAATTCGGTCCGGAAGCAAAAGCGCCAAAGCCCAGAGCCGGCAGCTCTGGAGGCCACAGCGCATCACTCAAGGGAAGTTCAAGGAAACCTAAAGGATCCTGGAATCCGAAGAAAGTGAAAGATAAAGAAAAGGAAATGGCGTGTTGGATATGCCATACCATATTCACCGCGAAGAAAAGATGAAAGAAGCGACATTATTTACCAGCACCACGCGCGGTGTCGACTCTGATCCGGCGATTTGAGGCAAAGCAGGTCTAAGGACAAGGAGAAGGAACCGGACAAGGCGGAGATAAAGAGGGCAGCGAGGAGGAATACCCGCATGCCAACTCCTCTCGATGATCTTCGCAGATGTGGAAAGCAAAAAGTCATTGAAAGTCATCAATCGAGAAGGTGAATATAGGTTGCCCCGGTTAAGCCAAGTTATGTGAAATGGTCGAGACACCCATCACATTCGACCGATCTGATCACCCGACTCACATTGCCACCCACAGGCGGCAAGCAGCAGTGGTCGATCCGGTTTATCGAGAAGGCACTTTCGGTACGACAAAAGTGTTGATGGATGGCGGTAGTGGGCTGAATTTGCTGTATGCGGATACATTGAAAGGATGGGCATTCCGATGTCGATTGAGTGCCGACAATATGAGTTTCCCGCGAGTCATCCGGGAAGAAGACCACTCACTCGGCCGAATAGCCCT
This sequence comes from Aegilops speltoides, assembly GCA_021437245.1. Classification (NCBI taxonomy): domain Eukaryota; kingdom Viridiplantae; phylum Streptophyta; class Magnoliopsida; order Poales; family Poaceae; genus Aegilops; species Aegilops speltoides. The sequence continues at coordinate 3,087 of JAHHZJ010009171.1, forward strand.
TGGCGGTGGTTTTGGTGATTCCAAGCACTTCCATAAAGAAAAGTTGACCTTTGAGGTTGTAGATTTTCGAGAGTGCATATCATGCCATTTTGGGGAGGCCCGCCTATACGCGATTCATGAAACGACCATGCTCTACGTGTACCTCAAACTGAAAATGCCAGGACCCAAAGGTGATCAACATCACTTGGCGTGATAGGAAGAAGAGGCGGAAAAATTATACGGAAGAGTGGCGAATGCCGACTCCCAAATGTCGTGGTCGAGTTAGAAGAGTATATGCAAAGCGAGATCACGGTGATTTGCTAAAAGTCTAAGAAGGCCAGCCACCGAATACGCATTCAAGTCATCACGGTGAGGCAAAGAAGCCCGTTCATATTCATCGGCCAGTCCGTCACGGCTCCGACTCACATATCCGCAACTTTTCGACTTCGAAATAGGAAGAAGCGCTCATCCAGTTCCTCAGTGAGAAGCGGGACATTTTGCATGGAAGCCGGTGGCATGCGAGGTGTTCCGAGGCGCTGAGCATCGCCTTCAGTCGACAAATCAAGCGAAACCGGTGAAAAGAGCATCTTGGATCCGCCGTCCGGAAGAAAGGCTATTGGAGAAGAAGTGGCTCATTGTTGACTGCGAGGATTTATCCGAGATTTACCACTCAGGTGGCTCGCCAATGTTGTCATGGTCCCCAAGAAGGATAACTCCCTCCGCATGTGCATTGATTTTAAGCACATGTCCAGACTGCAGAAGGATCATTCCTCTCCCGCCGACCAAATTATGGGCTTCGACCTTGAGGTGTGAGAATGTCTTTTTGGATGCATATTCGGGTATCATCGAGATCGAACACATATGGACCCGGCGAAATAAAACAACTTTCATCACTCCATTGGTGCTACCTATATCATCACCATGCCATTCGGCCTCAAGAATGCGGAGCCACATTTATGCGAATGATTAGAAGTGTCTTCTCACTTTCAGTCAGTCAGAATGTGGAAGCGTATATGGATGATGTCGTCGTTAAAATCGCCCGAAAAGGTTCCGACACCTTTTTCTGACCTCGTAAAACATTTGCCCAACCTCACGGCAGTGCGATATCAAGCTCAATCCGTCAAAGTGCACATTAGGGGTTCCTGGTGGAAAACTACTCGGTTTTCGTTTCGAGAAACGAATGGGCGCTAACCGAGAAGAAGATCGGCACTATTCTCGAATGAAAGCATACATGCGATGCCGCAGATGTCCGAAGCTTACTTGGATGCTTGGCGCTTTAAGTCGATTCATCTCACGACTTCGGTGAAAAGCGTTGCCTCTTTACCGGCGATGAAGAAAAGGTGACAAGTTGAGTGGACTCGGAAGATCATGCGGCGTTCTTGAGAGCTAAAGCTCTGCTCTCCACCCGGCCCGTGCTTGCTGCTCCGGTCGACCAAAGAGCCTCTGTTACTTTACATTGCAGCCTACTGGACAAGTTGTCAGCTTCGTACTTCTGATCGGCGGGAAGAGGAAGAAAGGACCTTCAAAGTTCAACGCCCGGTGTATTATACATGCGAAGTTTTGACTCCATCCAGCGAGAGATATCCTCATTATCGAGAAGCTTGTGTATGGCATATACATGACCGAAGAAAGTTGCTCACTATTTCTGCGATCACTTTCATCCACGGTCGGCCCGGCAGCTCCTTTATCAGAAGATCTTACATATGAAGAGCGCAACGGTCGAGGTGGCAAAGTGGCGATTGAACTTCTTCCCCTTGATATCAAATTCGAGGCAAAAGAAAAGCCATTAAGTCGAGCTATATGCAGATTTCCTTGCAAGTGGATCGAACTAACGACAACCGGTGAAGTTCACTGAGACATTGGACCATGTTCTTTGCGGCTCCAAGATCTTTGAATGGATTACGAGTCTTTGAGGTTATTCAGGTTTCCCCGGACGAGAATAAGCTTAGTATGTGCTCCAGTTCACTTTGATTCCTCCAACAATGAGGGCGATCTGAGGCCCTCTTATATGGATTAGCATGGCCATCTCACTTTCGGCGTCACTTTGATGATGGTTTATGTGAAGCTCGAATTTAGTAGTCGATCAAGTGATGAAGGAGTGGGGCGTGAGAAGCCGGCTATGACCGGATATTGCAATCTGATGAGGAAGCTGGAAAAAAGTTTGAGGGTTGGAACTCCATCACATCCCGTTGAAAAATCAGGTTCGAGATGACTGGCGAAGATAGGGTCAGAGGAACCCATTCCAAGTGGCGTGTTTTGGAACATATACACATTCCGTCGATCGAGGAAGATCCTTACGAAGAAGCCCACAACCCAAGAGTGCCACGGACTCGACTGAAGTTGAGGTCAGCGGTGGTCGACTTAGTCATGGAGGTTTTAATGGTCACTCCGATTGGACAATTCCATACATTACGTATATTACGAAAGGAACTCCCGAGGAGGATGAGGAAGAGGCTCGGCGGTCGTCGTCGATCCAAAGCCTTTACCGTTATCAATGGCGATTATCTGAGAAAATAGCAGAGTCGGACAAAAATGCATAACACACGAAGAAGGTCGAGTCATACTCAATGATATCCACTCGAGGGACTTATGTGGTCACCATAAATCCTCTCGGACCATTGTAGCCAAAAGCATACCGAGCAGGATTTTCTTGGCCAAGAGCAAATGAGATGGCGAAGGAAATAGTGGATAAGTGCGAAGGATGCGGTTCTACTCTAATATGTCACACAAGCCCGCGTCGAGCTTGAAGACCATTCCGCTCAAATGCGGCCTTTTGCGGTATGGGGGTTGGACATGATGGGTCCCTTCTTGCGCAGAGTGGGCTGAACGGCTTCACGCATGTCTTGGGTAGCGGTCGACAAGTTCACCAAGTGGATCGAGGCTAAGCCAATCAAAAACTTGCGCTGGTACTGCTTGCTGTCTTCATCGAGAAAGTTGACGTTGAGATATGGGGTCCATACGTATTATCACACGAGACAATGGGTGAATTTTGACTCGGAAGAATTCAAGGGTTTACTGCAACTCCCAAAGGCGCCACAGTGATTCTACGCTTGATTGCCCATCCACGGTCGAATGGACAGACCGAGACGAGCAAATGGGTTGATCCTCAAGATGCGAAGCCCGTTTGATCACGAGATCTCAAGCATCTGGTGGTGCTTGAATTGACGAACTTCGCCGATGCTTTGGGAGTCTGCGGACCCACGCCCTAATCAGTATTGGGAGAACTCCTTTTTCTGGTCTATGGGGAGAAGCAGTTTACTGGTGATCTCCTTCACAATGCTCCACGAATTGAACTTTATAATGAGCGAGGAAAGCTGAGCAATAGCGTCGAGGATCACTGAGTCGACCTCTGGAAGAGAAAGGAAATGGCTTTGATCCAAGCTCGACCATTTACCGGCAAGACTTGCGCCGCTTTGTGCGCCGAGAAATGTGAGAGGTCGAGCCTTCCGGAAGGAGATCGGTCGCCGGGTGGATCGTGAAGCAACATAAGCTTGCTCCCTCCAGGGAAGGTCCTTTATCGTCACAAAGTTCTCCACAATGGGGCATATCGTCTCTACAATGTAGAATACGATATCGATGAGCCCCGAGCTTGGAATCGCGGATCTACTCCGCCGGTTTACCAAAAGTTTTCCTCACGGAAGAATTGTAATAAAAGCACTCTTGTAGCGTTTTGAAGTAATAGTGTCATAATTCCTTCATAATTTTTGTCACTTTTTTACTTTGAGTCAAGTACAATTTTCACCTCCCCAGTGGGTGGCTTAGTAGCGAATCCGTTCCGCCTAAGTTATTAAAAATCCTACCAGTGGTAAGCCGGACTTCCACTCGGGGGCCATGCTGCAGCCGGTGCTGCGCCTAAGTGTTTTAAAAATCCTACAGTGGTAAGCCAGGACTTCCACTCGGGGCTTATTACAGCCCGGTGCTCGCCTAAGTGTTTTAAAAATCCTCTGAGTAGTAAGCCAGACTTCCACTCGGGGCTTACTTGCACCCGCAGTGCTGCGCCTAAGTGTTTTACAAATCCTACTAGAGTGGTAAGCGGACTTCCACTCGGGGCTTAACTACAGCCAGTGCTCCGCCTAAGTGTTTTGCAAATCCTACCGGGTGGTAACCCAGGACTTCCACTCGGGGGCCTTGCTGCAGCCAGTGCTGCGCCTAAGTTATTAAAAATCCTACAAGTGGTAAGCCAGGACTTCCACTTTCGGGAGGCTTAAACTGCAGTCCAGGACTGCGCCTAAGTATAGTATATTCATGAGAGAAAGTGAGGTGCGAGGCGGCTGCCAGCCCTCTTCTCCGACTTGACCACAAACTGGCACGTGTCATTGCGGCCCTCTTCTCAGAACTTAAACACAAATACCTGGCAGTAATTGCGAAATCCTAAAGCGGAGAGCAAACCTCCCACTCGGGGGCTTAGCTGCAACCCGATGCTGCGCCTAAGATAAAGGAAATCTCCCAAAGTGGAAGCAAACCTCCCACTCCGGAGGCTTAGCTGCAACCCGTGCTCGCCTAAGATAAAAGAAATCCTCACAAGTGGAGAATGAACCTCCCACTAGGAAGCTTAACTGCAGCCGGTGCTGCGCCTAAGATAAAGAAATCCTACCGAGTGGAAAGCAAACCTCTCCCACTCGAGAGCTTCGCTAACAGCCAGTGCTCGCCTAAGATAAAAAATCCTACCCAGTGGAGAGCAAAACACTCCCACTCGGGGCTTAACTACAGCCAAGCGCTACGCCTAAGTTATTTAAATCCTACCGAGTGATAAGCCATGCTTTCACTCGGAGGCTTAACTGCAACTCCAGGTGCTTCGCCCTAAGGAATAAGTAAGCTGCTGGTCAGCATCCGCTGTTGACCTGCAAGAGAGCAATTCAAGCCAAAACAATCATACCCAAACATTCAATCCAAATTTAGGTGCGATACCTAAAATAGCGAGGAATTGCTCAGGCACCAAGCTTTGTTAAGGTTTTATCGGTTACAACTCCACTCGACATACAGAGGGCAAATTTAAGGTCAAAGAAAGTTTTTACCCCTCGGCATGGAGGCTGGATGAACAACAGAACTGCGTCAAGATCAATCCGTCCATAATTAGATGTGGCGGCAGCGATGAGAAGTCTCCATGAAAGGTTACGAAGTGCGTGCTTCTTGGTATTGGCCACTCGGAGGCGTAACTTATCTTCTCGAGCTTCCTTACAATGGACTCGCGCATGGGACATAAAACAACGTCCGCACCGCACCGGGCGAAGATTTCTTCCACTCTTGCACTTTCGATCGAGGGGCGGCGTTCAGTCGACCCATCAATGACTCAAGGTCATTTGGAGTGTCTCGATGGGCGGGCGTCGAGTCGATGCGGGGCGTAGCCACCTTAGGTCTTGCGAGGTAATCCCAACAGCAATGACGAGGACTCAGTCGGAAAGACACTCATGGCAGTTTCATCGTTCACGGGAATTGGCTGGATCAGAGATAGTCTCCGGTGGCTGGTCTCTTCCTCAAAGTTCTTGGCGAGAACTCTACAAAAACAAAACTACTGGTCGAGGAAAACAATCAAATGAAAACATAACAGTTGAGGGAGATTGGTGAGTGGAAAAGAGTTACCTTGATTTGGAGAAAGCAGTTTCTTAGCAAGGCCACCCAAGAAGCTTTCCATCTAGTTCTTCTTCCCGGCCAGTTGGAGGATCTTCTCGGTCAGATTTTTCTTGTCGGCTTTCATTCGCTCGACATCCTTGCGGCGTGACGGGCAGTCTTGATTCGGCGTTATCTGTTCGAGCTTGTAGCATGAGGCTGACTTTTCATCAGCAAGCAGATCTTCTCAGACAGCTCAAGCTCCTTCTTCCTTTGAGCCTCCCTCCTTGCCTGCACATGTCGCAGCAAAGTCAAACTTGAAGCAAGTGGGAGGAGGGGCGAGTAATCGAAATCTCACAAACCTTACCTTTGGTCTCCTCCTTAGCCTTTGTCGATTCTCTTGCACCAGTTTTAAGTCCAACTCGAGCTGAATATGCTACGCTCCGATTCGATATAAGCGTGCACATAAGATCACAAGATTTCTGCGAAATGTCGATTGCAAAAATATCGGAGATAATCACTTCAGAGTGAATCAAGAAAAATAGTGCGTTTCTAAGACTACGGTCGAATGCAAGCATGCAACCGTAGTCTCGAGGACTACCCGATGGGGTGCACTCGGCGATGCCCCACTGGTCTTATTCAAAGACAGAGTCGACCCGATCGGCCGGTTAAAAACAAATCGACCAGTCGACCAATTTTATTCTTAGTAAGCTAAGGATGAGAGTAAACGATCGACCAAAAAAAAAAAAAAAAAAAAAAAATGCGACCGGTCGGCGATTAGCTATGAGAATTGCGATCAGCGCGTGATGAAGCCACGCGGTCGAGGACTACCCCGATGGGTGCACTCAAGCGATACTTCTTGGTTTGAAACTACATTCATTCCATTGGGACATTGATCCACATCTGCTTAGTAAGCCTAAGACCAAGCGCGGCGGTCGACCTTATATGGGGACTACACCAGCTGGTGCACTCAGCGTGCCCCGCTAACAGAAGTTTTGTCGACACACCCGGTGGGTGGCGCTATTGCTACAAATTTGAGAAAGAAAAGTTTCGATAGCATATCCCTAGCGAGCAAGGTGGTGATCGACTAACTTGAACATTGCTCACGAAGAAGAAAGCTAGCGTCATAAAAGCTGCTTGGCTCGCTTCACGGCGATCTTCACGCTCCATCATGATCCCTGCTTGACGGATCGCCTCTTTAAATCATCAGCCAGGTCCTCCGGGGCGTGGTGCGTGGTGAAGATCGAAGGCTGTCCAGCACTGACGTGAAGTGGGTGGGCACTCGTCAGCGGTTACAAAAGATACGGTGTGTAGATGCGGCTTCCCCTTCCGCCACAATGATCTCAGAGCAAATGTCTTTGCTTAGGTTTCTCTGCTTGTGAGATGCCTTCCTGCTCCTCCACGGCCTCGGTGGCTCCTCATCCTCATCATCGTCATCGAGGAGTGTGATGATATTATAATTGGAACTTGAGAAAAGAGTTAAGATCAGGAATTTAAGTCGGTCGACTAAGAGCGAAAGTTAAGGATATAATACCGAGGATTTGAGGTGGCGGCATCCTCCATCTCATGGTCTTGAGCCACTGGCTGAGGTTTGGAAGTCTGACCCCGAAAATCAAAAGAATCGGTCGGTAGATTCAAAGTACCAACCGAAACAAAATTTGTATTCAAGCAAGAAGATTGAACAAAAGATATTTACCCTGAGATGGTGGGGATGGACACTTTCATCTTTAGCGGAGGCTTTGTTGTCCTCGGTGGAACTACCTTCCGATTGCCAGGCGCCTTCTCGATCGGACACGGCGAAGCGGTCCAGAAGCGTTTAGTCGGCTACTTGAGGCGATCATGACCCCTACAGCGTTCAGCGAAGGTCATGCACAAGCTTTGACCGCCTTTCAAAAGCGGTTGCATTAGTGCAACCTCCTCTTCATCCTCGTCGTCCTCGTCGTCCTCGTCATAAATCATCGTCGTTGTAAATGCGTCGTCACAAAATCATCAAAATTCCACTCTTCTTGAGCTCTCACCTCCTTTGCTTCCCCTTCCTCGGTTGGAACACAGGCGCCGTTGGGCATTGAGTACAGCTCTGTGAGGCACTGGAGATATCAAAGCGAGTTGATCGACCAAATTACTGAAGAACACTCGGCAGATATCACGACGAGCAGAACAAGTGTACCTTATACGGAGCAGCTGTCACGATCAATGGAGAAATCCTCCGGGATCGCGAGGATTATCCTTGTTTCCGATGATTGAAGCCATCCATCTTTCCCACTACTGGCATCGTCGACATCCTCCGGATTATTTCGGGTCTCGTCTTGATCTTGCAATAGCTACCACATCTCTGATGACTCAGGAGCCCGAAGAACTGAATTCGCCTCAAGAAGAAAAACCTCCAAAAAGAGATCCATGCCAGATCCTCCGTCCCTAACCAGCTACCACTGGGTCCATCAGCATCTTCACTTCAGCCTTCTCTTGAGGAACAACCTTGAGGAGGAGGGCACTGTTCCTCGACTCATGGTGAATGCAGGGAGGCGATTCGATTTGCCCGGCGCGTCTCGTTCGGAACAATAGAACCAAGTCATTGCCAACCCCATGAGACTAGGGAAAATGCATAGCTGGAAAAGTGAATTTGCTCCTCAGCCCGAACTCCTAAACCACCACACATCTGGACCACTTGGGTCTTCTCGTCACCGAGCTTGCTTTCTTCCACGATCTCAGGCGACATGTGAAGATGTACTTGAACAAGCCCGGTCGCGATCGACAGCCGAGAAGTTCTACTTTTATGGATACAAAGCGGCGGCAAGTGTCGATGGGTTGGGAGTGAAATGGTGGAGCTGGGCTCGAAGAAATTCAAGAAAACCAGAAGAACACTTTCGTGACAGCGAAAACCGGCTGATGCGACATGGGTGGCCAAAAGCACGCACTCACCCTCTTACGGTTGGGGCTGCCACTCTCGGCAGAAGTCTCAGCGGCGTTGTGGGGAATCAATCCGTCGTTGGCCATATCAAGAGATCCTTCTCCACGATAAATCGTGGATCCGATCCCCTGGACTAACCTTCGGCTGGCTTGGATCTCGACGAAGAACCGCCATGCGGTGGATCTCCCTTCGCCTTCTCGGCACATGACGCCTTCTCATACCTTAAGCCTTCTTATGCGCTCGACGCCGTCGTCTTCTCTCTGCCCATAGCGCCGCGGAGATCGCCAAGAGGAGAGGCGGCAAGGGAAGCGGCAGTGGAGTGGAGGCGGAGAGCGGAAAGCGGAGGAGAAAGAACAAAGATGCGTACTGCGAGCCTCGGGAGTTACATTTATAGCATCCCTTCAGTGGATGACATGTGGACCCCAGATCAATCATATCCAGTGACTTTCCGCGTCACATGGCGGAAAAAGCGGCCTTGAAATCGGCGCCCTACTCGTCCCATCGAGCGCCCATGATCTGTTCATTTCATGCGCTCCCCAAATTTAGTATCCTTGAGATCCATGGGCGGCGGATCGATCACATCAAATCACGAGATCTCCAAGATCCGTTACTCAAAATATAGCAAAAGTCACTCATTGAAGAACAAGAATGGATCAAGTCGGTGACGAGGAAAAGTCATTTGTTATCAACAAGAAGATCTTGATCCAAGGCGACCACATGCTTGCGAATGCAAGCGCGTATGCAAACAACGTCAACTCCTCCTTCACTCAAGCCTCAATCCATTCGAGGGCTAATGATGGATTCATGTGTACCTAGGGTGAGGTCATAGGCACGACTAAATGTCCTACCAAGGGTACCCATAGAAGGAGTAGAGTCTTCAGATCGACCAAGAGGAATCCACTCGACCGGTGGAAGGACTGGACCATGGAAGACTCACTCAACCATGAAGACTCACTCGACCACAGGAAGGTCAGAAGACACTCCTTCATACAGGTGTGCTATTGGAATAGACTTAATGATAGTTAAGGCACCTTATGAGAAGTACCCATTAACCCCCTAAGCAATGTGCTTTAATCCCTTCATTATGTGGGCTGGCTGAGGTCTGGCGCACTCTATATCAGCCACCCCCTCCACGGTGGGGGTTCGAGACTCTTGTAATACTCATACTCATAATCCACTCGACCACTTCGGGGCTCGAGGGCGTGAAACAGTTACTTCTTCGAGGAGGGCTGAACTTCGTACATCCGTTTGTCTCCACAAGCGCTCCATAGCTAGGACGCCCTTCTCTCCTTAACCTACCCCTACTTCTCTTTGTCAGGACTTAGAACCCGCGGCCGCCCGCGTGCTGCGGACCCGTGAGCAGGGGTGTCGTGGGCGCGGGAAAAAAGTGGCCGGCGGCGTGCATTGGTGGAAGTGGACACGCGCCATGGAAAAAGTGGAAGCAAAACCGCGTGCGGTAGCTGCGCCCGATACCTGCCGGACCCTACTGCGGGCCGTGGAGCGGGCTATGCGTGGACGGAAAAAAGCTGGCGGCGTCGTCGATGAACCCAGTGGGCGCGCCACCATGGAAAAGTAGGCAAATCACGACGTGGCACATGCGGCGTACTACCGGACCACCTGCGGACCGTGAGGCAGGCTGTATGTGAACCGCGGGAAAAAAAGTGGCGGCGGCTTGCGTCGTGAGCCGGAAGTGGGGCTGGCGCCATGAAAAGTGGGCAAAACCACGTCGTGGCACACTCAGCGTTACGGAACGTACGGACCCTACGGACCCGTGAGCGGGCTGTCGTGTGACACCGGGAAAAAAAGTGGCGGCGGCCGTCGTGGAGCGGAAGTGGGCTTGGCGCCATGAAAACTAAGGCAAAACCGCGTCGTGTCACCGCCCGCGTACGGACCCCTGCGGACCCGTGAGCAGGCATGCGTGAACACGGGAGAAAAAATGGCGGCGGCGTCGTGGACCGAAGTGGGCGCGCCATGAAAAACTAAGGCAAAACCACGTACGTGTCACACGCCACGTACGGACCCTTACACGGACCCGTGAGCGGGCTGTGCGTGAACCGCGGGAAAAAATGGCGGCGGCGTCGTGGGCCAGGAAGCTGGGCGCGGGCCATGGAAAAAGTGGAGCAAAACCACGTCGTGGCTACGCCCGTACACGGACCTACGGAGCCGTGAGCGGGCTATGCGTACTGCACGGGAAAAAAGTGCCCGGCGGCCGTCGTGGGCCGGAAGTGGGCGCGCCATGAAGCAGCAAAACCACGTACAGCGCTACGCGCGCGTACCACGGACCGTTACGGACCCATGAGCAGGCTATGCGTGAACCGCGGGAAAAAAGTGGCGGCGCCCGTCGTGAGCGGAAGTGGGCCGCGCCATGAAAAGCGGGCAAAACCGCGTCGTGGCTCCGCGCGCGTACGGACCCCTGCGGACCCGTGAGCGGGCTATGCGTGCACTGCAGGAAAAAAACTGGCCGGCGTCCGTCGTGGGCCGGAAGTGGGCGGCGCCATGGAAGCGGGCAAAACCACGTCGTAGCTGCGCCCGCGTACCACGGACCCCTGCGGGCCGTGTGAGCGGGCTGTCGCACCACGGAAAAAAAAGTGCAGGCGGCCGTCGTGGGCCCGAAGTGGGCGTAGCGCGCCATGGAAAAGTGGGCAAAACCCGTCGCGTGGCACGCCGCGATACGGACCGTTACGGACCCGTGAGCAGGCTGTCACGTGGACCGAGGAAAAAACTGGCGGCGGCGTCGTCGTGGGCGGAAGTGGGCAGCGCGCCATAAAGCGGAGGCAAAACCACGTACCGCGCTGCGCCGCGTGCACGGACCGTTACGGACCCGTGAACAGGCTGTCACGTGGAACGAGGGAAAAAAGCGGCGGCGCCCGTCGTGAGCGGAAGTGGGCCCAGCGCGCCATAAACTAAAACTGGGCAAAACCCGTCGTGGCTCACGCGCGTACGGACCTGCGGACCCGTGAAGCGGGCTGTGTCGTGCACTACGAAAAAACTGGCGGCGTCCGTCGTGGGCCGGAAGTGGGCAGCGCGCCATGGAAGCTGGGCAAAACCCGTCGTGGCACCGCCCGCGTACGGACCTGCGGAGCCGTGAGCGGGCTGTGCGTGGACGGGTAAAAGCTGGCGGCGCCGTCGTGAGCGGAAGTGGGCGCGCCATGGAAAAGCTGGGCAAAACCATATGCGTGCTGCAGCGCGTACGACGGACCTGCGGACCCGTGAGCAGATCTGAGAGGTCCGGGAAAAAAATGACCCATCGCCATGCGAACGGCTCAAAACTAGCTAATGATGGTCAAAGCGGTGCCATAGCGAAAACATGTCTCATGGCAAAAAAGCGCTGCCACGGCGGCGTTTCAAACGATGTACCCTCCTTCACAAACTAAGGCGGGGTCCCAATGAGGCTAAAACCCTCGGGTATAGTAGGGAGGAGGGTCCTTCCTGTGAGCGTCACGGAACACGGGTGGTTTTCTTAGGAAAACCACCCGTGTTCCATCATCCATCCTAACGTTGCCTCGGATGTCCCGTCGTTATGCCATCACGAATGTGTTGGCCCGGTCCGATGTCGTCTAAGTGTGAAATTCTGACCCAACAAGCGAGCGTGGCTCGGGGAAGCAGGAAAGTACCCGTTCATTACGATCCGGCCGACGGTAAACATTCGCAACGGTGTCCCTCGAATGTCGCCTTCGGAAATCTGTTGCCCCTCGAATGTTGCCTTCGGAAAACTGTTGCCCCTCGAATGTTGCCTCCGGAAAACCGTTGCCACTCGGTGGCAACGTCATCGTTGTCCCGGTCCCCTGTACGTCTCAAGTGAAATTCTGACCCAACAGCCGAATGCGGCTCGGGAAACAGGAAACTAGCTCGTTTCGTGCACGATAAGACCGTCCGACAACGTTGCACCAACGTCCCGATAAAGTTGCCTTCGGAAAATCGTTGCATCCGTAGCTTTATTGCTGCTGCTGTGACACGCGTGATTTGGCCTTGCGGGGCATAACGTGCAAGTGATCCTCCGATGCTCTGCCGCAGCGGGCTGGTTGGTTTGACGCTTATTGGCTACTAAAGCGCATGGTAGCTTTGGACCCGTGTCGCGGTAGATCCCGTTATCTGCGGCCGACTACCGGCGCCGTGTCCCGTCCGTTGTGTGGCTTCGAATCGCTGGATTAAGAGTGCTTGCGTGCTAGTACCCGACCTACGGGAAGTGGTGCTTCGAATAATTGTTGCCTCGCGGCGGGCGCCCTTTGGGTGTCGCTGCTGGCAAATCAACGCTGCGGCGTTACCTCGTGGCGGCGGCACATTACGTGCCCGTTGCTATCAAAGCCACCTCGCTCCGCTTTTGGTCTCCGGATCTGCTCACGATAAAAGGTATTGGCCCGCTTCGGTTGCCTCGACCGACCAAAAGCTCTCCGAAGGCTGAAACAAGACCGGGGTTGCCTCTACCTCTCACGGTTCACGTGGTAGGATCACATAACTCTGGCGATCCTCAAAAGAACAAAGTGTCAAGCTCAAGCGACAACAGGCTGGATGTTGCCTCTGAGTTTCCTTGAAAGTGGAAGCGGACTCGTGCTGGGCGTCGCCAGGGCGTGCTACGGTTGATCCTTGATGAGTCATATGCTTGTCTCAAGGTTGCCATACATGTGCAAATGTAGCCAATTTGAGCTGTGAAGCTACGAATGGCTCATTAAATCCCGATTATAGTTTGTTTGATGGATACGTGCTGCTCGGATGTAGTAGTAATTCTAGAATGCTATCACGTGCAAACCCCGACTTGAGGAGGGTGCATTTATTAGATAAAAGGCGTGGCGGGCTCGCTTTCGCTGATCCGATGATTCATGATAACTCGACGGATCGCCGCGCCTTCGTCGTGACGCATCATTCAAATTTCTGCCCTATCAACTTTCGATGGTAGGATAGGGGCCTACCATGGTGGTGACGGTGTGAGGAGAATTGCGATTAGGAGGAGCACGAAATGGCTACCACATCCAAGGCAGCGGCGACAAATTACCCAATCGACACAGGAGGTAGTGACAATAAATAACAATGCGAGCGCATTAGTGTGCAGTAGTTGGAATAGTACAATCTAAATCCTTAACGAGGATCCATTGGAGGAACAAATTGCCCGACAGCATGATAATTCCAGCTCAATAGCGTATATTTAAGTTATTGCAGTTAAAAAGCTGTGTAGTTGGACCTTGGGCGGGTCGGCAGTCCGCCTCCGCAGCGACACCGACCTACTCGACCCTTGGCGACATCGCTCCTAGCCTTAATTGGCGGGTCGTGTTTCGGCATCGTTACTTTGAAGAAATTAAGTGCTCAAAGCAAGCCATCGCTCTGGATACATTAGCATGGGATAACATCATAGGATTCGGTCCTATTGTGTTGGCCTTGGGATCGGAGTAATGATTAATAAGGACGGTCGAGGGCATTAAGTATTTCATAGTCGAGGTGAAATTCTTGGATTTATGAAAGGCGAACAACTGCGACATTTGCCAAGGATGTTTTCATTAATCAAGAGCGAAAGTTGGGGCTCGAAGGCGATCGAGATACCGTCCTAGTCTCAACCATAAGCTGCCGACCGAGGATAGGCGGATGTTGCTTATAGGACTCCATGGCACCTTATGAAATCAAAGTCTTTGGGTTCGGGGGAGTATGGTCCATGACACAGGGTAGGGTCATAGGCCTGACCTAAATGTCCTACCAAGGGTACCCCATAGAAGAGATAGTCTTCGATCGACCAAGAGGAATCCACTTTCGACCGGTGGAAGGACTTCGACCATGGAAGACTCACTTTCGACCATGAAGACTCATTCGACCACCGAAGGTCGAAGAAGACACTCCTTTTGCCAGCGGTGTGCTATTGAATAGACTTAATGATAGTTAAGGCACCTTATGAGGCGTTACAGGTAACCCCTAGCTTAATGTACTTTAATCCCTTCATTATGTGGGCTGGCTGGGGTCTGGCGCACTCTATATAAGCCACCCCCCCTCACGGTAAAGGGGTTCAGACTCTTGTAATACTCATACTCATAATCCACTTGACGCCTCGGGGCTCAGGGCGTGAGGCTGTACTTCTTAGGAAGGGCTGAACTTCGTACATCCGTTGTCTCCACAAGCTGCTCCATAGCTAGGACATCGCCTCTCCTTAACCTACCCTACTTCTCTTTCGGACTTAGAACCCGGCGGTTGGCGCCCGTGGGGCGGTGTTCTAGCGATTTGTGGAGGAGTTCTTTGCTTCAGAGTACCTTCATCACGATGACCACGGAGTTTTGAGGCGGGGCGCGAGATCCGTCTCGGTGCTCTCACTTTGTCGCCGACGACTCATAGCTCGGAGGCCCTCTCGACATCGGCGCTCCCGTCCTGAGAGCGGCCACTTCGTGCATGTGTTCGTGGCGTTTTGCTGCGGACCGTCGACTCCGTATCGGTCGGCTCCTTATCCGGTCGCCCGCCCGGTCTCCCACGGTAAGCTCTGGTAGGTCGAGGCCGGTGGGTGAAAGCCTGTGATGGCTCGCCAGACAACCGCCCAAATTCGGACTATTGAGCCCGGCAATCTCTCTGGCTTTGATCGATCTGTCGTGGCTCCGTGAAACGCATCCGAATGTGATAGCGATCCGTGGAGGATCCTCATGGTCGGACCCTCACAGTCCTCCAGCCGCCCGCAATGGCCGGGCCGCGGAGAATGACCCGTGCTGAAACGAGGAATACCAGCCGAGACACTCGACTCTTCTGGAGAGAAAGAGCGTCGTGGAACATGGATACTACATACTCCCATCGCGGAGACCCCTGAGGCTCGTGCCTTGGAGGAAGCCCGTTTGGCGTGGGTGGCGTGCTTTCGCTGGAGAATCTTCGGCCTCGGCCGTATGGCAGCAGCTCCCGAATCGGTCGGCGTCGGCTCTTCCGCCGACTCGGTATACCGCCGCGCCATTCAAATTTAGCGGTGCAACTCGCCATGAAGTCCATCCAGCCGTCGGTCGGAAGCTGGAAGAGGTTTGGAATCGGAATTACTCGAGCAGCGTGGCGAGAACTCAGCCGTGTCGCGATCGCGCAGCAGGATTCCTGAGGTCGATCCGTCGCTGCGAACACATCGATCGGCTCCACAGCCCCGAGATCGCCTCCGTGGCGAGAAGGGCGACAACGGCGGGATCAGCAGGGACGATCGGCCGAGATGATAGGCGTCGAGTGCCCTTTCCCCTCGAGGAAGGGTCCTCTCGCTCCTCGGCGAAAGGCGGCCGAGAGATTCGATCTGAGGCGAAGGGTTCAGTCGACCCCGAGAACGAGCTTTGATCGCGCGGTCTATTATCGTGCAAACATAGTCGGCGGAGCAGGGCCCATCGAGGAGGACAGAGGATGCACCACCGATCGGGTACATGTCTACGGTCCGAATGTTTTAGCGAGGCCATCGGAGACGCGATGATTCCCAATTCAGGTTGGCGGCAGTGCATGCAAGTTCCTTTGGAGAATCTAAGCACAAACTTGGCTTGAAGATTACCAGTGGCTGTTGGATTGGTGGTGGAAATGGCGAGGTGGCCATGAAACATTTGCCCCTCATGTTAGAAGGATCAGCGGAGCATGGTTGGAGTCAATTACCTCACAGCAACATATATACTTGGGAGGATTTGTCCAGTGTATTAAATCGGGACTTTTGAAGGAACTTGCAGCGCCCAGCTGGTTTGTGAGCTGCAAGTTTGTGTCTGAAGACCAATGAAACTCTCAGGTACATTGAGGTGGATTACCTGCACAATACCGTGGAAAATATGTCGGAGACCATCGGGCAGTTGCGCCTTCAGGGCGGGGTCAAAAGCAGTGAGTGGATTCGGTGAACGAGGACATGACCTTGAGTCGAATGATGGAATTGCTAGCAAATCATGTGGCGGGAAGAACCGACTCGAAGCGGCAAGTACAAGCCGAGTCGATCGGAGAAGGTAATTCGATCGGAAGCAAAAGCGCAAGCGGCAATGACTCTGGAGAGGCCAGGCGTCACTCAAGGGAAGTTCAGGAAACCTAAAGGATCACGGAATCGAAGAAGTGAAAGATAAAAAGGAAATGGCGTGTTGGATATGCCATGCCATATTCACACGAAGAAAATGAAAGAAGGCAACATTATTTACCCAAGCACACACACACGCCGATGTCGACTCCTGATCGGCGGTTTGAACCGCGGTCTAAGGACAAGGAAGAACGAGACAAGGGAGATAAAGAGGCGGTGAGGAGGAATACGCATGTCAACTCCACTCGATGATCTTCGCGGATGTGGAAAGCAAAAAGTCGTTGAAAGTCATCAATCGAAGGTGAATATGTTTGCCCATTAAGCCAAGTTATGTGAAATGGTCCCGACACCCATCACATTAGACGGTCGATCACCGACTCACATTGCCACCTGGGCGGCAACAGCAGTGGTCGATCCGGTTGTCGAAGGCACTCGGCCGACAAAGTGTTGATGGATGGCGGTAGTGGGCTGAATTTGCTGTATCTTGGATACATTGAAAGGGATGGGCATTCGATGTCGATTGAGTGCGACAATATGAGTTTCCACGCGAGTCATACAGGGAAGAGCCAACTCACTCGGAAATAGCCCTAGCGTGGTTTTGGTGATTCCAAGCACTTCCGCAAAGAAAAGTTGACCTTTGAGGTTGTAGATTTTCAAGTGCATATCATGCCATTTTGGGAGAGCCTATGCACGCGATTCATGGCTCGACCATGCTCGTGTACCTCAAACTGAAAATGCGGGACCCAAAGGTGATCCTTCATCGGCGATAGGAAGAAAGCGGAAGAATGCTTCTGAAGCGAAGATTGCCGATTCCCAAGTGTCGTGATCGAGTTGAAGAGTATATGCAAAGCGCGATCCGAGTGATTTGCTAAAGTCTAAGAAGGCCAGCCGCGGAATGCATTCAAGTCATCTGGTGAGACAAGCCCGTTCATATTCATCCCATGATCCGATCAGGCTCCGACTCACATATCCACAACACTTTCGACTCGAAATAGGAAGCGCTCATCCGGTTCCTCCGTGAGCTGGGACATTTTGCATGGAAGCCGGTGACATGCAGTCGAGGCGGCTGAGCATCGCCTTAGTCGACAAATCAAGCGAAACCGGTGAAAGAGCATCTTGGTCCGCCGTCGGAAGAAAGGCTATTGGAGAAGAAGTGGCTCATTATTGACGGCAGGATTTATCAGAGATTTACCACTCAGTGGCTCGCCAATGTTGTCATGGTCCCCAAGAAGGATAACTCCCTCCGCATGTGCATTGATTTTAAGCACATTAATCGGGCCTGCCGAAGGATCATTCCTCTCCCGCATCGACCAAATTGTCGACTTCGACGGCGAGGTGTGAAGGGTCTTTTGGATGCATATTCGGGTATCATCGAGATCCGTCTGTATGGACCCGGAAATAAAACAGCTTTCATCACTCCATTCGGGTGCTTACGCTATATCACCATGCCATTAGGCCTCAAGAATGCGGAGCCACATTTATCGCGAATGATTGAAGTGTCTTCTCACTCGGATCGGTCGGAATGTGGAAGCGTATATGGATGATATAAATCGTTAAGTCAAAAGGTTCCGACCTGCTCGCTGACCTCGCGAAACATTTGCCAACCTCGGCGATGCGATATCAAGCTCAATCCGTCAAAGTGCACATTCGGGGTTCTGGTGGAAAACTACTCGGTTTCGTTTCGAGCGAGAATCGGCTAACTAAGAAGATCGGCACTATTCTCCAGATAAGCATACTGCGAGTGCGATGTCGAGCTTCTTGGATGCTTGGCGCTTTAAGTCGATTCATCTCGACTCGGTGAAAAGGCGTTGCCTCTTTACCGATGATGAAGAAGGGACAAGTTGAGTGGACTCCGGAAGCTGATGCAGCGTTTGCCGAGCTAAAAGCTCTCTCCACCCAGCCGGTGCTTCTTGCTCGGTCGACAAAGAGCCTCTGTTGCTTTACATTGCAGCCCTTTGGACAAGTTGTCGACTCTGTGCTTACGATTGGCGGGAAGAGAGGAAGGAAAGACCTTCAAAGTTCAACGCCCGGTGTATTATCGTAAAGTTTTGACTCCATCAAGCGAGATATCCTCATTATCGAAGCTTGTGTATGGCATATACATGACCACGAAGAAGGTTGCTCACTATTTCTCGATCACTCATCACGATCGTCGTGACGCTCCTTTATCGAGATCTTACATAACGAGGCATAGCCGGTCGGTGGCAAAGTGGGCGATTGAACTTCTTCCCTTGATATCAAATTCGAGGCAAAAGCCATTAAGTCGGTATAGCAGATTTCCTTGCAGTGGATCGAACAACTTGACAACCGGTGAATTCACTCAGACATTGGACCATGTTCTTTGTGGCTCCAAGATCTTGAATAGTTACAGTCTTGGGGGTTGTTCTAGTTTCCCAGAGGAGATAAGCTTAAGTATGTGCTCGATTCACTTTGATTCCTCCAACAATGAGAAATGATCTGAGGCCCTCTTATATGGATTAGCATGGCCATCTCACTTTCGGCGTCCGTCTTTGATGGTTTATGGCGACTCAGATTTAGTGGAAAAAGTTACCCACAGGGATAACTAGCTTGTGGCCAAGCGTTCATAGCGGCGTTGCTTTTGATCCCGATGTCGGCTTTTCCTATCATTGTGAAGCGAATTCACCAAGTGTTGGATTGTTCACCCAAAAGGGCGTGGCTGGGTTTAGGCCGTCTGAGCGGGTTATTTTACCCTCCGGATGGTGTCGCGATAGTAATTCAACCTAAATCGGAGGAACCGTTGATTCACACAATTGGTCTCGCGGTTTGAAAAGTTGTGGCTTCCGGTGTGCGGATTATGGTGGCGCCTCTAAGTCGAATCCAAGCAGCATCGCGCTGCGCCCGCCGCGCCCGACCCGTTAGGCGCTTGCGCCCGGGGCCCGTGCCATTAGCTAAGCGGTCCGGCCGGCGTGCGGCGGCCGCCTCGGTTCCCTTCCCAGCGGGTGGTGGGTTGAATCGCTGCGGGCGACTTAAATCGGGCGGGGTATTGTAAGTGGCGGTGGTCTGCCCCGATCCGAGATCCACCCCATGTAAGGTTAAATCCCTCCCCCCTTTCCTTCACCAAGTAAGGTTGAAGATCCCACAAAAAATCTGCCCGCTAAGTCATGAGGACTAGAAATGGCTAAGTCCTTGTAAGACATACACTTGGACCCAATAAGGCCAGGGAAACAACACTCAAAACTATTGTGCCAAATGAAAAAGATGCTTGGCGATTCATGCGGGTCCGTGTCCACTCCTGCTAAGTCAAGCTCAAGGCAAATGGTAAGTCCCTTATATGACATAACAATCACTCAATGGCCGATGGCGAAACAGTCAAAACTATATTTGCAAAGTGAACACCATATTGACCGATTCATTTGGATGCCTTGCTATGTCATGGACAAGAAAAATGGTAAAGTCCGAATGAAATCTGGAATCACTCGATAAGGCGGTCGGGCACTCAAAACTATTTGAGGCAAGTGACCAAGATACTTCAGCGATTCATCGGAAACTCAACACAAAGACCCTTCGGACCCATGAGCGGGCTGTAAAGGGACAAGGGTAAAAAGTGCGACATCTTTGGGCGGATGGGGGCCTTGGATCACCGGCAAAACCACTTAAAGGGCCCGTGAGCGGGCTGCGTGGAACCCGGGGAAAAAAAGTGGCGATGGCGTCGTGGGCGAAAGTGGGCCGGCGCCATGGAAAATGGGCAAATCCTACGCGCACCCCCCACGGACCCTCGGACCCGTGAGCGGGCTGCGTGAACCCGGGAAAAAAATTGGCGGCGGCGTGGGACATGGGCCCCATGAAAAGTGGGCAAAACCATATCGTGGCACCGCCCGTAACCCACCCTGCGGACCCGTGAAGCGGGCTTGCGTGAACGGAAAAAACGGCGGCGGCCGTCGTGGCGGGGGCGCCATGGAAAAGTGGGCAAAACCCGTCTCCACGCCGTACCGGACCCCGCGGGTGGCGGGCTCCGTGGAACCGGGAAAAAAGTGGCGGCGGCTGGTGGGCCAAGTGGGCCGCGCCAGAAAACTAGGCAAAACCCGGCGTGGCACCGCCCATACGGACCCTCGGACCGTGAATGGGCTGCGTGGACATGGGAAAAAAAACGGCGGCGGCGTCGTGGAAAAAGTGGGCCATGGAAAAGTGGGCAAATCCGTCCGGCCCGCGGCGTACCGGGAACCCTCGGACCCGTGAGCGGGCTTGCGTGGACCGGGAAAAAAGTGGCCCGGCGGCGTCGTGGGCCGGCGGGCCGGCGCCATGGAAAAGTGGGCAAAACCCGCTCGTGGCACACTCGTACATGGAACCGTCAGACCCTGCGGCCTGACGGGCTGTCGTGGACCGGGAAAAAAAGGGGCGTCATGGGCCGGAAGTGGGCCCCAATGGAAAACTAGGCAAAACCCCGTCGTGGCACGCCCGTACCGGACCCGTGAAGGGGCTGTATGTGGACCGGGGAAAAAAGTGGCGGCGGCGTCGTGGATGGAAGTGGGCCGCGCCGGAAAAAAAACCCGGTCGTGGCACCCCGTCCGGACCCCCATGGGCCGTGAGCGGGCGTGCGTGGACCGGGAAAAAAAGGCGGCGGCCGTCGTGGGCCGAAGTGGGCGCGCCATGGAAAAGTGGGCAAATCCGCGTCTAGCGGCTGCGGACCCTGCCGGGACCCGTGAGCGGGCTTGCGTGAACCCGGAAAAAAGTGGCGGCGGCCGTCGTGGGCCGAAGTGGGCGCCCTGGAAAAGTGGGCAAAACCCGTGGGGCACACCGCTTGCGGCGTACGGACCCGCCCGTGAGCGGGCTGTGCGTACCCGGGAAAAAAGTGGCCCGGCGGCGTCGTGGGCCGGAAGTGGGCGGCGCCATGGAAAACAGGCAAAACCCTCGTGTCCGCCCGCCCCGGACCCTCGGACCCGTGAGCGGGCTGTGCGTGAACCGGGGAAAAAACGGCGGCGGCGTCGTGGGAGGCGGGGGCGGGCCATGGAAAAATGGGCAAAACCGGCGTGGCCGCCCGTACGGACCCGCGGGCCGTGAGCGGGCTGTCGTGCACCCGGGAAAAAAGTGCCCGGCGGCGTGGGCCCAAAGTGGGCGCGCCATGGCTGGGCCAAACCATATGCGTGCGCCCGACCCCGGGACCGTTACGGACCCCGTGAGCGGGCTTCGTGGACCGGGGAAAAAAACGGCCGGCGGGGTGACGGAAGTGGGCGCGCCATGAAGCGGGGAAAAACCCGTACACGCGGCCGTCCGGACCGTAACCGGACCCGTGAGCAGGCTTTCGTGAACGGGAAAAAGGCGGCCCGGTCGTGACGGAAGTGGGCCAGCGCCATAAACGGGCAAAACCCGTCCGTGGCTCCGCTCACGGACCCCTTCGGACCCGTGAGCGGGTTATGCGTGCACGAAAAAACGGCCGGCGTCCGTCGTGGGCGGAAGTGAGCAGCGCCATGGAAAACTGGCAAAACCCGTCGTGGCACCGCCAATACGGACCCTTCGGGCCGTGAGCGGGCTTCCGTGCACCGGGAAAAAAATGCCCGGCGGCGTCGTGGGGGAAGTGGGCGTGTGCCATGGAAAACTGGCCAAACCCGTGGCGGCCCTCCGCGGACCGTCGCGGACCCGTGAAGCAGGCTTGGGAACCCGGGAAAAAAAAGGCGGCCGTCGTGGGAATGGGCGCGCGCCATGGGCGGGGGCAAAACCGCTACCCGCCCGCCGCGTACGGACCGTTCGGACCCGTGACAGCTTCGTGGACGGGGCCGGCGCCCGTCGTGAGCGGAAGTGGGCCCCCAAAACTGGGCAAAACCCGTCGTGGCTCACGCGCGTACGGACCACGGACCCGTAGCGGGCTTGCGTGCACCGAAAAAAACTGGCGGCGTCCGTCGGGGGAAGTGGGCGGCGCCATGGAAAACCCAAAACCCGTCGTGGCACGCGTCCCGGACCTCGGGCCGTGGCGGGTGCGTGGACCGGGTGGCCGGCGCCCGTCGTGAGCGGAAGTGGGCCAGCGCCAAACGGGCAAAACCTATCGTGGCCGCCGCCCGGACCTGGACCGTGAGCGTGCGAGGTCGAAAAAAAATGACCCATCGCCATGCGAACCCGGCTCAAAACTAGTTAATGATGGTCGCGGTGCCATGGCGGGAAAAACATTCTTAGCCCCGGCAGCGTTTCCCTTTGATGTACCCTCCTTCACAAACTAAGGGCGGGGGGTCCCTGGGGCTAAACCCTCGGGTATAGAGGGGGAGGGTCCTTCTTGGCGTCACGGAACCGGGTGGTTTTCAGGAAAACCACCCGTGTTCCTATCGCCATCTAACGTTGCCCCGGATGTCCCGTCGTTATGCCATCACAATGTTTGGCCGGTCGTTCGTCGGGAAATTCAAACAGCCCGGCGTGGCTAATGGAAAGTACCCGTTTTACCCGATCCGGGCGGTAAACATGTGCGGCGGGTCCTATAAGCAACATCCCCGGATCCGGTGCGCCGTTTTGGTTGAGACTAGGGCGGTTCGACGTCTTGAGCCCCAACTTTCGTTCTTGATTAATGAAAACATCCTTGGCAAATGCTTTTGCGGTTGTTAGTCTTTCATAAATCCAAAATTTCACCTCGACTATAAATCGAATGCCCCATGTCCTATTAATCATTACTCCGATCCGAAAACCAACACAATAGGACGAAATCCTATGATGTTATCCCATGCTAATGTATCGGGCGATGGCTTGCTTTGAGCACTCTAATTTCTTCAAATACGATGCGGAAACACGACCGGCCAATTAAGGCTAGGAAGCGGATGCGGCGAAGTCGAAGGTCGATTGCTTTGCCGGAAGTGAAACCCGGCCGACCCCCAGGTCAACTCGAGCTTTTGCAACAACTTAAATATCGCTATTGGGTGGAATTACGACTTTTGGCACGGACTTGCCCTCAATGGATCCTCGTTAAGGGTTTAGATTGTACTCATTCAATTACGGACACTAATCGCCCGGTTTGTTATTTTGTCACTACCTCCCGTGTCGGTTGGGTAATTCTTGGCGCTGCCTTCCTTGGATGTGGTAGCCGTTTCCGGGCTCCTCTCGGAATCAAACCCTAATTCTCCGTCACCGTCACCACCTGGTAGGCCCCTATCCTCCCGAAAGTTGATAGGGCAGAAATTTGAATGATCGTCGCCCGGCACGAAGGCCGTGCGATCCGTCGTTATCATGAATCATCGGATCAGCGGCGAGCCGCGTCAGCCTTTTATCTTTCGCCCCCCGAAGTCGGGGTTTGTTGCATTAGCTCTAAATTACTACGGTTATCCGGTAACGTACCATCAAACAAACTAAAGCGATTTAATGAGCCATTGCGGTTTCACGTTCAAATTGGTTCATACTTGCACATGCATGGCTTAATCTTTGAGACAAGCATATGACTCTGGAAGGATCAACCAGGCCGTCCTTGGTGGCGGCCCCATCGTCCTGCGTTTCCCTTTTGTGGAAACTTGGAAAATAACCGGGCGGTTTCGCTCTTGGCGGCCCATTCCTTGAGGATGGCGGGAGTTGCGTATCCTCCGTAGCGTGGAAGGTGAAACAACTTGTTCGGTTGTTCTCGATTGGAACTTTGGGTGGTCGAACCGAAAGGGCCCGGACCCTTTATTGGCACATCCGAAAAAAGCGGGGCGGGTTGCCTTGATAGCAATGGGCGTAATGTGCCGGCGCCCGCGGCACGCGCAATATTGGCTGCGGGCCAAAAGCGTCGCCGCCCAATTATCGGCACCACTTCCCGTGGTGGTACTAACGCGCACTCTTAATCCAGCGATTAAGCCACCCGCGGGGCCCGTGGTACGCTACAGGGATCTGGCGGAACCGGGTCCAAAGCTACTCATGCTTAGTAGCCAACAGCGGTCAAACCAACCAAGCCTCCGCCCGTGCGAGCAGGATCACTCCGGCGTCTGCAAGGCCAAATCCGCGTGTCACACCGCAGCAATAAAGCTACGGATGCGATTTTCCGAAACCTTTAGGGGCGTTGTACGCGTTGTCGACGGTCTTATCGTCCGAAATGGGCTAGTTTCCTGTTTCCCGGCCGCGTTGGCTGTTGGGTCAGAAATTTCCCAGGCGTCGGGACGGGACGCGATGCGTTGCCACCGAGGGCGGTTTTGGAAACAACATTTGAGAACGTTTTCGGGCGACATTGAGGGCAGATTTCCGGCGACATTCGAGGACACCGTTGGAATGTTTACCGTCGGTCGGATCGGTTGCGTAAGGGGTCCTTTTCCCGAGCCCGTTTGTTGGGTCAAATTTCTCCGAGGCGTCATGGGACCGGGCCAACATTTGATGGCATAGACCAGGACATCCGAGCGCGTTGGGGAAAGGATGGGCGTCGTGAACGGTGGTTTTCTAAAAAACCACCCGTGTTTCATACAGACCCTCCTCCCTACTATCGGGTTTTAGCCCCCATTGGGACCCCTGCCCTTAGTTTGTGAAGGAGGGTACACTGTTTTGAAAGCTGCCGTGGCAGCGTTTTTACCATGGACATGTTTTTCGCTGCCGGCACGTTTCTTGACCATCATTAGCTAGTTTTGAGCGGTTGCATGGCGTATGGGTCATTTTCCCGGACCTCGTCCCGTTCCGGGTCCGTGTAAGGGTCGGTTTGCCGGCGTGTGCCGTCATGGTTTTGGATTTTCCATGGCGGCGGGTCCACTTCCGTTCCGGCGGCGTCGGGTTTTTACCCGTGTCCCGTACAGCCCGTTCCCGGCTCCGTGTGGTCGTTGCGTGGCGTTGCCCGTATTGGTTTTGCCCGTTTTCCATGGCGGCGTCCCTTCCGTCCACGGGGCGTCGGCCATTTTTTCGTGGCGTACAGCCGTTCCGGGTCCTTAAGTCCGTGTACGGCAAACCCCGCGTGGTTTTATTTTCCATGGGGCGTCCACTTCCGTTCACGGCGGCGTCGGCCATTTTTCCGTGTCCGTACAGCCTGTTCAGGGTCCGTGTACGGTCCGTGTCGGGCGTGTCGTTATCGTGGTTTTGCCCGTTTTCCATGGGTGCGTCCCTTCCGTCCCGCGGCCGCGGCCAGTTTTTCCCGTGTCCGTACAGCCCGTTCCGGGTCCGTGTAACGGTCGTGCGTGGCGTGTGCCCGCCGTGGTTTGCCCATTTTCCATGGCGCGTCCACTTCCGTCTAGGCCGTGGGAACCCCGTGTGCGTACAGCCCGTTCCGGCTCCGTGTAAGGTCGTGTGCGTGGCGTGTGCCCGCGCGTGGTTTGCCCAGTTTTCCCGGGGCGTCCACTTCCGTCCACGGCGGGGCGTCGTCATTTTTTCCGTGTGCGTACAGCCCGTTCCGGGTCCGTGTAGGTCGGTGGTCGTGTGCGGGTGAGCCCGGCGTGGTTTTCCCAATTTTCCATGGGGCCGCGTCACTTCCGTTCCGGGGCGTCGGTTTTTCCGTGTCCCGTACAGCCCGTTCGGGTCCGTGTACGGTCCGTGTTCTGGCGTGTCGTTATGCGTGGTTTTGCCCGTTTTCCATGGGGCGTCCACTTCCGTCCAGGCGGCCGTGGCGTTTTTTCCCGTGTCCAGTACAGCCCGTTGGTCCGTGTAGGTCTGGGTGGCGTGTACCCGCGCGTGGTTTGCCCATTTTCCATGGGCGCCGCCCGTCCACGGCGGCCCGTTTTTCCCGGGCCCCGTCAGCCCGTTCCGGCTCCGTGTGGTCCTATGCGTGGCGTGTGCCCGCGTGGTTTGCCCCTTTTCCGCCGGCGTCGTTCGTCCCGGCGGCCGCCGGCATTTTTCCCGGTGTCGCCCGTTCACGGGTCGTGGGGTCGTGCGTGGCGTGTACCGTGGTTTTGCCTGTTTTCCATGGCGCGTCCCTTCCGTCCGGCGGCCGTCGCCACTTTTTCCGTGTCCCGTACAGCCCGTTCCCGGTCCGTGTAGGTCGGTGCGGTTCGTGTCGGTTGTGGCCCCGTCGTGGTTTTGCCTTTTCCATGGCGGCGTCCACTTCCCCGGGCGGCCGTCGGACTTTTTCCCGTACATCCCGTTCACGGGTCCGGTAAAATCCGTGTCGCGGCGTGTGCCCGTCGTGGATTCCCACTTTTCCATGGCGCGTCCACTTCCGTCCACGGCGGGTGGGCGGCCGTTTTCCCCCGGTCCCCGTACAGCCCGTTCCCGGGTCCGTGTGGTGGCGTGTCCCGTCACGTGGTTTTGCCCTTTTCCATTGGGCGTCCACCCGTCCCGGCGCGTCGTCCACCCGTGTCCGTACAGCCGTTCCGGCTCCGTGTAAGGTCGTGTGCGTTCCGTGCGTGGTTTGCCCGTTGTGGTTTGCCCCCTGGGCGTCTTCCGTCCCCGGCGGCCGTCCCCCCCGGTCCCGTACAGCCCGTTCACGGGTCCGTGTAAGGGTCGTGTCCGGGGCGTGTGCGCGTGGTTTGCCCACTTTTCCATGGCGGGCGTCCACTTTCTCCACGGCCGTCGGCCACTTTTTCCCTGTCCCGTACAGCCCGTTCCGGGTCGTGTAAGGTCCGTTGGGCGTGTGCCCGTCCGTGGTTTTGCCCTTTTCCGATGGCGCGTCCACTTCCGTCCCGGCGGCCGTCGGCCCACCGTGTCCCGTACAGCCGTTCCGGACTCCGTGAAGGTCGTGTCGTGGCGTGTTGCGTCGTGGTTTTGCCCACTTTTCCATGGGGCGTCCACTTCCGTCCCGGCGGCCGTTGGGTTTTTCCGTGTCCCGTACGCCCGTTCACGGGTCCGGTAAGGTCCGTGTCGTGGCGTGTGCCGTAATGGTTTTGCCCACTTTTCCATGGCGGCGTCCACTTCCGTCCCGGCGGCCGTCGGCCATTTTTCGTGTCCCCGTACAGCCCGTTCCGGGTCCGTTGAGGTCGTGTCGTGGCGGTGCGTTTCTGGTTTTGCCCACTTTCCATGGGGCCACTTCGTCCGCGGCCGTCGGCCACTTTTTCCGTGTCCACGTACAGCCCTTCACGGCTCCCTTTAAGTGGTTTTGCGGTGATCCAAGGCGTCGAGATCCGTCCGAATATGTCGGGCACTTTTACCCTTGTCCTTTACAGCCCTTCATGGGTCCGGGTAAAGGGTCTTTGTTGAGTTTCCGCGAATCGCTGAAGTATCGGTCACTTGCCTCAAATAGTTTTGAGTGTGCTTCGGGCCTTTCGAGTGATTCGTATTTCATTCAAGGGACTTTACCATTTTGTCTTGTCCATGACATAGCGAAGGCACCAAATGAATCGGTCAGTATGGTGTTCACTTGCACATATAGTTTTGGTTGCTCGCCACTATTAGTGATTGTATATGTCATATAAGGGACTATACCATTTGCCTTGAGCATGACTTAGCAGTAGCTGTGGCGGTACCGCATGAATCGGAAGTATTTTTGCATTTGGCACATATAGTTTTTGAGTGTTGTTTCCTGGCCTTATTGGGTCCGGGTATGTCTTACAAGGGACTTAGCCATTTCTAGTCCTCATGACTTAGCGGTGCAGATTTTTTGTGGGATCTTCGAACCTTACTTGGTGAAGGAAAGTTGTGGGGGAGGGGCGAATCCGTGCGACATGGGGCTGGATCTCGATGGATCGTGGCAAAGGCCCTCCCCACAATGCCCGTCGGCGTATTTAATTCGCAAAGATTCAGCCCGCCGTTGGGAAGGGGGCGGGACGCCGTCGGCGGACCGGCAAAATGAGGCCCAGGCATAGCGCCCCTAACGTGGGTCGGGGCGGGCGCGGCGCGCGCTGCTTGGATTGACTTAGGCGTTCGGTCATAATGGCACCCAACCGGCGCCGGCTTTCAACCAAGGCGATGACCAATTGTGAATCAGCGGTTCCCTCGTACTAGGTTGAATTACTATCGCGACCGTCATCGGTGGGTAAAACTAACTTGTCTCCGGCGGTCTAAACCAGCTCCGTTCCCTATTGGTGGGTGAACAATCCAACACTTGGTGAATTCTGCTTCACAATGATAGGAAGAGCCGACATCGAAGGATCAAAAACAACGTCGCTATGAGCGGCTTGGCTGCCACAAGCCGTTATCCTGTGGTAACACACCTCTAGCTTCAAACTCCGAAGATCTAAAGGATCGATAGGCCCGCTTTCACGGTTTATTTGCTGAAATCAGAATCAAAGCTTTTACCCTTTTGTTCCACGATTTTGTTCTCGTTGAGCTCATCTTAGGACACCTGCGTTATCTTTTAACAGATGTCGCCCAGCCAAACTCCCAACGACAATGTCTTCCCCGGGATCGGCCGGTGCCGCCTTGGAAAAAGGAGGACATGCCCCACCCGGAATAAGTAAAATAACGTTAAAAGTAGTGGTATTTCACTTGCGGTGAAATCCCTTATCCTACACCTCTCAAGTCATTTCACAAAGTCGGACTAAGTCAAGCTCAGGGTCTTCTTTCCCGCTGATTCCGTAAGCCCGTTCCTTGGCGTGGTTTACTAATAGAGCAGGGGTGGGAATCTCGTTAATCCATTCATGCGTCACTAATTAGATGGGAGGCATTTGGCTATTAAGAGTCATAGTTACTCCGCCGTTTACCGCGGTTGAATTTCTTCACTTTGACATTGAGCCGGGCGAAATCACATTCGTCGGCATCGGGACCATCGCAATGCTTTGTTTTAATTAAGCGGTCGTTCCCCTTGTCGAGTTCGGTATTTCATGCTGGGAAAGCCCGAAGGCGATTCGATCCGTCCCCGGCGGCGCGGCGACCGCTCGCCCGTGACGCCGAGCAATCGCCGGCGC
>JAHHZJ010009172.1:0-10739 GCA_021437245.1 Aegilops speltoides
ATCAAATAACAACTCCTTGTTCATGGTGGAAACATAACCATCTTTGATTAACAAGCTAGTCTAGTAGAGGCATACTAGTGACATGTTGTTTTGTCTATGCATTCACACATGTATCATGTTTCCTTAATACAATTCTAGCATGAATGATAAACATTTATCATGAAATAAAAATAAATAATAACTTTATTATTGCCTCTAGGGCATATTTCCTTGAGTCTCCCACTTGCACTAGAGTCAATAATCTAGATCACATCACCATTGATTCCGATTTCACATCATCATGGATTAACACCCATAGTTCACATCCCATGTGACCAACTCCCAAAGGTTTACTAGATTGTAATCTAGTTCACATCGCTATGTGATTAACACCCAAGAGTACTAAGGTGTGATCATGTTTTGCTTGTGAGAGAATCTTAGTCAGCGGGTCTATCATATTGAGCCTATGTATTTTGCAAATATTCTATGTCTACAATGCTCGGAGCTACTCTAGCTAATTGCTTTTCAATATGTATCGTTAAGACTTAGAGTCATCGGATCGGTGTCAAAACTTGCATCGGCGCCCTTCGAACCTTTTGTCACTTCCATAATAAAAATATCCTTATTCCACTAAGGATAATTTTGACATTTCCGATGATCTACTCCTAGATCACTATTGTACTCCTTGCCAAACTAGTGGGGTATACAATAGATCGGTACCGCATGGCATACTTTATAGAACCTATGGCCAAGGCAAGGGAAGGACTTTCATTCTCTTTCTATCTTCCCGTGGTGGGTTTTGAGTCTTACTCAATTTCACACCTTCTAACACACAAGAACTCTTTCTTTTATTCCATTTGAACTACTTCAAAATCTTGTCAAGTATGTACTCATTGAAAAAACTTATCAAGCGTCTTGATCTATCTCTATAGATCTTGATGCTCAATATATAACAACTTTACAGGTCTTTCTTTGAAAAACTCCTTTAAACACTCCTTTATGCTTTAGAATAATTCTACATTATTTCCGATCTACAATATGTCATTCAATATACTTAGAAATGTTTAGTGCTCCCTCACTTTCTAGTAAATCGGGCTTCACCGTAAGTGCATTAAAACTATATCTTTGATCAACTCATCCGTATATTCAACTCGAGATGCTTGCGGTCCATAGATGGATCATTTGGAGCTTGCACCTTTGTTAGCTTTTGGATCGAAAAAAAACTTCGGTTGCATCATATCCTTTCCTCCGAAAACCATTAGGAATGCAGTTTTACATCCATTTGCCAAATTTCATAAATTGTGGCAATTGCTAACATGATTGGACAGACTTAAGCAGCTTCGTTGAGAAAATCTCATTGTAGTCAACATCTTGAACTTTGGAAAACCTTTTAACAAGTCGAGCTTTGTAGATAGTAACACTACTATCAGCGTCCTCTTCCTCTTGAAGATCCATTTATTTTCTATGGTTTGCCGATCATCGGGCAAATCCATCAAAATCCATACTTTGTTTTCATTGGATCATATCCAGATTTTGGCCTCAAACCATTTTTGGGAATCTGGGCTCATCCGCTTCCTCATAGTTTAGGTTT
The DNA here is from genome assembly GCA_021437245.1 of Aegilops speltoides. Classification (NCBI taxonomy): domain Eukaryota; kingdom Viridiplantae; phylum Streptophyta; class Magnoliopsida; order Poales; family Poaceae; genus Aegilops; species Aegilops speltoides. The sequence goes on from JAHHZJ010009172.1 coordinate 1,571, forward strand.
GTCATGGTCAGTAACCGACCTCGACAGGATTCCGTACCACTCAGTGCGGATCTCACTCTGTTTACCTCGAGGTTGGTGTAACTTGATCGAAGTTACATGATCATCATCATTAGCTTCCTCACTAATTGGTATAGTAGTCACAGAACAGTTTCGTGATGAACTACTTTCAATAATGAAAAGTACAATTACCTCATCAAGTTCTACTTTCCTCCACTCACTTCTTTGAGAGAAACTCCTTCTCTAGAAAGGATCCATTTTCAACAGAATATTTTGCCTTTGGATCTGTGATAGAAGGTGTACCCAACAATTTCCTTTGGGTATTCTAAAGGCCTTCTCCGATTTGGGTTGAGCTTATCGGGATGAAACTTTTCCAATCCACAGCCCCAAACTTTAAAGCGACAACTTTGGTTTCTTGCTAAACCCGTTTATAGTTTCTCAGCAGTTTAGATGGTGCCCTATTTAGGTGAATGCATGTCTCTAATGCATGATCCCAAAGCGATATTGGCGGTGAAACATCATAGATTGTACTATATCCAATAAAATGCGGTTATGGCGTTCGGACACACCATTATGATGTGGTGTTCGGTGGCATGAATTTGTGAAACTATTCCACATTGTTTTAATTGAAGACCAAATCGAACTCAAATATTTGTCTCCCGATCGATCGTAGAAACCTTATTTTCTTGTCCGATGATTTTCCACTTCCTTGAAATTCTTTGAACCTTTCAACTTTTCAGACTTATGTTTCATCAAGTAGATATACCCATATCTGCTCAAATCATCTGTGAAGGTCGGAAAATACGATACCCCTGAGCCTTAACACTCATTGGATCATACATCGGTATGTATTATTTCCAATAAGTCTTCTCCTCCATTGAGCGGAGTCTTAGTCATCTTGTGAGGCATGGTTATTAAGCATCAAGTGATTCATAATCAAGTGATTCCAAAATCCCATCGGCATGGAGTTTCTTCATCGCTTTACAATATGACCTAAGCGGCTCCAAAATAAGTTGCACTATCATTATTAACTTTGCATCTTTTGGTTTCAATATTATGAATATGTGTATCACCGATCGAGATCCAACAAACCATTTTGTTGGTGTGTATGACCATAGGGTTTTATTCATGTAAGCGAACAACATTCTCTACAAATGAATAACCGTTGCAATAAAATGATCAAATCATATTTATGCTCAATGAACACCAAATAACAATTTTTGTTTCAACACTAATCCAGTAAGGGAGAGTCGATGATTCATATCAATCTTGGAACTACTTCCAACACACCGTCACTTCACCTTAACTAGTCTTTTTTACGCAACTCCGTTTGAGTTTACTCTTAGCGAACGTACCAAATACCGAGGGTTGCTATAAACACTAGTAAAGTAATATCAATAACATGTATATCAAATATACTTTTTTTACTTTGCCATCCTTCTTATCCGCCAAATACTTGGGGTAGTTACCTTCGATAATCCCTTTGGGAAGCACTTAGTCTGGGCTTAGGTCGACTTGGGCTTCTTCAGCACCTTGCTTTGTTCTTCTTAATTCCTTCTTCTTCCTTTGCCCTTTTCTTGAAACTAGTGGTCTTTTTCAACACTTGATGTTCTTTCTTGATTTCTACCTTTCCCGATTTCATCATCATGAAAAACTGGGAATCATTTTCATCATCCCTTGCTATAAGTTCATCACGAAGTTCTACTAACTTGGTGATGGTGAAGAACTTCAATCACTATCTTACGGAAGATTAACTCCCACTTGATTCAGCGATTGTAGTACCCGACTCAGCACATGCTCACTAGTTGGCGATTCTCCTCCATCTTTTAGCTATAGAACTTGTTGGAGACTTCATATCTCTCAACTCGGGTATTTGCTTGAAAATTAACTTCAACTCTGGAACATCTCATATGGTCCATGATGTTCAAAAATCTTTGAAGTCGATTCTAAGCCATAAAGCATGGTGCACAAAACTATCAAGTAGTCATCATATTGAGGCGTTATAACGTTTGCATCGCTCTGCAATAGGTCATCACCTAGCGGTGCATTAAGGACATAATTCTTACTGCGCAATGAGGATAAACCTCCGATCACGGATGAATCCCATCATTGCTACTAACATTTTCAACACAATTTTCTCTAGGAACATATCAAAAAACAAACATAAAAGCAACAACCGAGCTATTGATCTACAACATAATTTGCAAAATACTACCGGACTAAGTTCATGATAAATTTAAGTTCAATTAATCATATTACTTAAAACTCCCACTTAGAGACATCTCTCTAGTCATCTAAGTGATCCGATCAAATCAACTAAACCATAACCGATCATCCTGAGATGGAGTTTTTCAATGGTGAACATCTTATGTTGATCATATCCTATATGATTCACGCTTTTCGGTCTCCGTGTTCGAGGCCATATCGCATATGCTGGCTGTCAAGTATAACCAGTATCTGCGTGTGCAAAACGGCTTGCACCCGTTGTAGATGGACGTGAGCTTATCACCCGATCATCCGTGGTGTGGGACGACGAACTTTGGCAGGGTGCATACTCGGGAGAACACCTTGATAATTTAGTGAGAGATCATCTTATAATGCTACCTCAATCAAAGCAAGATAAGATGCATAAAAGGATAAACATCACATGCAAATCAATATAAGTGATATGATATGGTCATCATCATCTTGTGCCGTGATCTTCATCTCAAACCACCATGATCACCCGTCACGGGCGACACCTTGATCTCCATCGTAGCATCGTTGTCGTCTCGCCAAGCTTATGCTACTGACTATCTCTACGCTTAGTGATAAAGTAAAGCATTACAGGCGATTGCATTGCATACAATAAGCGACAACCATATGGCTCCCCGATTACCGATAACCGGTTACAAAACATGATCATCTCATACAATAAAATATAGCATCACGTCTTGACCATATCACATCACAACCCAAAAACAAGTTAGGCGTCCTCTACTTTGTTGTTGCAAATTTTCGTGGCTGCTCGGGCTTAAGCAAGATCGGTCTCACCTCGCATCAAAACCACAGCGATACCCGTCAAATAGACTCGTTTAACCTTCTTCAAGGCGGGCGTAGTCACCTCGGTTCAACTAAAGTGAAGAGAAAGGCACCCACGGTCACCTTTAAGCAGGAGTGCTCGTGGCGGTGAAACCTCTCCGTGCGTCTGGCGTAATGTTGGGCGCTTCATCTTACAATACCGCTGAACCAAAGTATGACATCTTTGGTAGGTAGTATGACTTTATAAGCCCACAACTCACTTGTGTTCTACTGTAAAACATCAAACCATAGAAAAAACCTAGGCTCGGATGCCCTTTGTTGGGGAGCGTAGTAATTTCAAAAAATTTCCTCCACCCCAAGATCATGGTGATGTATAGCGGAGGGGAATGTTTACATACCCTTGTGGGCCCAGGCGGGCGATCTGGCGTAGAGGAAGTAAATTGCGTTCTCCTCGCGATCCGACCCGATCGGCGCCTTACTCCGGCCCCGAGTTCTTGACACCGTACAGCTCGATGGCGTCCCTCGTACTCGATCCAGCCAGTGTGGGAGAGTTCGTCGGCCCGGCGTGGTGGCGATCTTGATGTTTCACCGGTAGGGCCGCCTAAGCTTGGGACGGTATAACGGTGGAATATGGTGGAGGGGCCGCGCGGCTAAGGAACAATCTAAAGATCAACTTGTGTGTTCCAAGGTGCCCCCCTTTATAAAAACAAGGGGAAGGGCGGGCCAAGGGAAGCGGGGGTCCTCTCCGGGTGGATTCCCCAATCCTAGTTGGACTAGGATTCCCGGAGGAAAAAGAGAGGGGGGCCCTTCTCCTAGTCCTAGTAGGACTAGGGAAGGGGGGAGCGCCCCCTGGGCTGGCCCTTCTCCTTTCCACTAAGGCCCATGAGGCCCATTTACCTCCGGGGTTCGGTAACCTCCGGTACTCGTAAATTCCGTTTAGGAACCATTCGAACTCCAAACATACTTCCAATATATCAATCTTTATGTTCGACCATTTGAGACTCCTCGTCATGTCCGTGATCACATCGGACTCCGAACTCCTTGGTACATCAAAATACATAAACTCATAATAAGCATCCCGAAACCTTAGCGTGCGGACCCTACGGTTCGAGAACAATGTAGACATGACCTAGAACTATTGGTCAATAACCAACAGCGGGACGGATGCCCATATTGGTTCCTACATATTCTCGAAGATCTTTATCGGTCGGACCGCATAACAACATCGTTGTTCCTTTGTCATCGGTATGTTACTTGCAGATTGATCGTGGTATCAATACCTAGTTCAATTCGTTACCCAAATCTCTTTACTCGTTACAAACATCATCTCAACTAACTCATTAGTTGTAGTGCTTACAAGCTTGATGATGTGCATTAGAGAGGCCGGAGATACCTCTCCAGGCAATCGGGTGACAAAACCTAATCTCAAATCCCAACCCAACATCGCCTTTGGAGAAACGTAGTACTCCTTTATAATCACCCGATTCGTTGTGCGTTTGGTAGCACCAAAGTGTTCCTCGTGGGGAGTTGCATAATCTCATAGTTACGGAACATGTTATGTCATGGATAAAAGCGGTAGCAACATACTAAGCGATGGTTGCTAAGCTAAGGAATGGGTCATGTCAATCAGATCATTCTACTAATGATGTGACCTTGTTAATCAAATAACAACTCCTTGTTCATGGTTAGGAAACATAACCATCTTTGATTAACAAGCTAGTCTATAGAGGCATACTAGTGACATGTTGTTTTGTCTATGCATTCACACATGTATCATGTTTCGGTTAATACAATTCTAGCATGAATGATAAACATTTATCATGAAATAAGAAATAAATAATAACTTTATTATTGCCTCTAGGGCATATTTCCTTCATCTCCCACTTGCACTAAGTAATCAGAAATCAATGTGATTAACCGATAGTTCACATCATCATGTGATTAACACCCATATTCACATGCCATGACCAACTCCCAAAGGTTTACTAGATTCTAATCTAGTTCACATCGCTATGTGATTAACACCCAAAGGTACTAAGGTGTGATCATGTTTTGCTTGTGAGAAATCTTAGTCAGCGGGTCTATCATATTGAGCCGTTTTTTTCAAATATTCTATGTCTACAATGCTCGCGGAGCCTCTAGCTAATTGCTCCCACTTTCAATATGTATCCAGTTAAGACTTAGAGTCATCGGATGGTGTCAAAACTTGCATCGGCGTAACCCTTTGACGAATTTTTCACTTCCATAAGAAAACATATCCTTATTCCACTAAGGATAATTTTGACCCTGTCGATGATCTACTCCTAGATCACTATTGCTCCTTAACTTCGGTCAGGGGTATACAATAGATCGGTACCGCATGGCATACTTTATAGAACCTATGGCCAAGGCATAGGAAGGACTTTCATTCTCTTTCTATCTTCTGCGTGGTGGGTTTTGAGTCTTACTCAATTTCACACCTTCTAACACAGGCAGAACTCTTTCTTTTTGTTCCATTTTGAACTACTTCAAAATCTTGTAATTGTACTCATTGAAAAAACTTATCAAGCGTCTTGATCTATCTCTATAGATCTTGATGCTCAATATTAAACAGCTTTACGGGTCTTTCTTTGAAAAACTCCTCTTAAACACTCCTTTTGCGGAATAATTCTACATTATTTCCGATCTACAATATGTCATTCCATATACTTAGGAAATGTTGTAGTGCTCCTCACTTTCTAGTAAATCGGCTTCCCGTAAGTGCATAAAACTTATCTTTGATCAACTCATCAAAGCGTAACAACCGAGATGCTTGCAAGTCCATAGATGGATTTTGGGGCACACTTTGTTAGCTACCTTTGGATCGAAAAAAAACCGGTTGCATCATATACAACTCTTCCTGAAAACCATTACGGAATGCAGTTTTACATCCATTTGCCAAATTTCATAAATTGTGGCAATTGCTAACATGATTCGGACGACTTAAGCATCGCTAGTTGAGAAAATCTCATTGTGTCAACATCTTGAACTTTTAAAACCTTTTTGCAACAAGTCGAGCTTTGTAGATAGTAACACTACTATCAGCGTCCGTCTTCCTCTTGAAGATCCATTTATTTTCTATGGTTTGCGATCATCGGGCAAATCCATCAAAATCCAACTTTGTTTTCATACATGGATCATATCTCAGATTTCATGGCCTCAAACCATTTTGGGAATCGGGCTCATCATCGCTTCCTCATAGTTAAATAGGTTTGTCATGGTCGTAACCGACCTCGAGCAGGATTACCGTACCACTCCGTGCGGATTCACTCTGTTTACCTCGAGGTTGGTAGTAACTTGATCGAAGTTACATGAATCATCATTAGCTTCCTCACTAATTGGTATAGTAGTCACAAACAGATTTATGAACTACTTTCAATAATAAACAGTACAATTACCTCATCAAGTTCTACTTTCCTCCCCTCACTTTTGGAAAACTCCTTCTCTAGAAAGGATCCATTTCAACAACGAATATTTTGCCTTTGGATCTGTGATAGAAGGTGCCCAACAATTTCCTTTGGGTATTCTATGAAGGCACTTCTCCGATTTGGGTTCGAGCTTATCGGGATGAAACTTTTCCACATAAGCATCACAGCCCCAAACTTTAAAGCGACAACTTTGGTTTCTTGCTAAACCCGGTTTATAGTTTCTCAGCATTTAGATGGTGCCCTATTTACGTGAATCACTTTCTCTAATGCATGATCCCAAAGCGATATTAGTAAATCGGTAAACATCATAGATTGTACTATATCCAATAAAATGCAGTTATACGTTCGGACACACCATTATGATGTGGTGTTCGGTGGCATGAATTTGTGAAACTATTCCACATTGTTTTAATTGAAGAAAACTCAACTCAAATATTTTCCTGAGGATCGTGAAACCTTATTTTCTTGTCACGATGATTTTCCACTTCACTCTGAAATTCTTTGAACCTTTCAACTATTTCAGACTTATGTTTCATCAAGTAGATATACCCATATCTGCTCAAATCATTGTGAAGGTCGAAAATACGATACCCCTGGCCTTAACACTCATTGGATGCATACATCGGTATTATTATTTCCAATAAGTCGGTTGCTCGCTCCTTTTCGGAAGCGGAGTTTAGTCATCTTGCCCATGAGGCATGGTTAAAAGCATCAAGTGATTCATAATCAAGTGATTCCAAAATCCCATCGGCATGGAGTTTCTTCATCGCTTTAAATATGACCTGGGCGTTCCACAAATAAGTTGCACTATCATTATTAACTTTTCTTTTGGTTTCAATATTATGAATATGTTATCACTCGATCGAGATCAACAAACCATTTTTTGGTGGTATGACCATAGAAGGTTTTATTCATGTAAGCGGAACAACCTTTCTCTAAAAATGAATAACCGTATTGCAATAAACATGATCAAATCATATTTATGCTCGGACACCAAATAACACTTATTTAGTTTCAACACTAATCCGAAAGTATAGGGAGAGTGCGATGATGATCATATCAATCTTGGAACTACTTCAACACATCCTTCATCCTTAACTAGTCTCTTTGATACGCTCCGTTTGAGTTACTACTCTTAGCCCAACCTTACCAAATAGGGGTTGCTATAAACACTAGTAAAGTACATATCAATAACATGTATATCAAATATACTTTTGTTTACTTTGCCATCCTTCTTATGCCAAATACTTGGGGTATTACCTTCGATAACCGTCCCTTTAGCGAAGCACTTAGTCTGGGCTTAGGTCGACTTGGGCTTCCATTGACAACAACTTGCTTCTTCTTAATTCCTTCTTCTTCCTTTGCCCTTTTCTTGAAACTAGTGGTCTTGTTAACCATCAAACTTGATGTTCTTTCTTGATTTCTACCTTCATCGATTTCATCATCATGAAAACTGGGAATCATTTTCATCATCCCTTGCATACTATAGTTCATCAAAGTTCTACCTTGGTGATGGTGACTGAAAATTTCAATCACTATCTTATCGGAAGATTAACTCCCACATTCAGCGATTGTAGTACCCGACAATCGAGCACATGCTCACTAGTTGGGATTCTCCTCCATCTTTTAGCTATAGAACTTGTTGGAGACTTCATATTCTCAACTCGGGTATTTGCTTGAAATATTAACTTACTCTGGAACATCTCATATGGTCCATGATGTTCAAAACATCTTTGAAGTCGATTCTAAGCCATAAAGCATGGTGCACAAAACTATCAAGTAGTCATCATATTGAGCTAAATTCATAACGTTTGCATCGCTCTCAATAGGTCTCACCTAGCGGTTTAAAGGACATAATTCTTATCGCAATGAGGATAAACCTCCGATCACGGATCGAATCCCATCATTGCTACTAACATTTTCAACACAATTTTCTCTAGGAACATATCAAAAAAAAACATAAAAGCAACAACGAGCTATTGATCTACAACATAATTTGCAAAATACTACGGGACTAAGTTCATGATAAATTTAAGTTCAATTAATCATATTACTTAAGAACTCCCTTAGGGAACATCTCTCTAGTCATCTAAGTGATCCGTGATCAAATCAACTAAACCATAACCGATCATCCGTGAGATGGAGTAGTTTTCAATGGTGAACATCTTATGTTGATCATATCTACTATATGATTCACCTTTCGACCTTTCGGTCTCCGTGTTGGGCCATATCTGCATATGCTCCGTCAAGTATAACCAGTATTTCGTGTGCAAAACGGCTTGCACCCGTTGTAGATGGCGTGAGCTTATCACCCGATCATCCGTGGTTTGCAGGGCCACGAACTTTAGCAGGGGCATTCGGGAGAACACTTCTTGATAATTTAGTGAGAGATCATCTTATAATGCTACCGTCGATCAAAGCAAGATAAGATGCATAAAGGATAAACATCACATGCAAATCAATATAAGTGATATGATATGGTCATCATCATCTTGTGCCGTGATCTTCATCTCGGACACCAATGATCACCATCGTCACGGTGCGACACCTTGATCTCCATCGTAGCATCGTTTGGTCTGAAGCTTATGCTACTCGACTATCTCTCGCTTAGTGATAAAGTAAAGCATTACAGGCGATTGCATTGCATACAATAAGCGACAACCATATGGCTCCCGATTGCCGATAACCCGGTTACAAAACATGAT
>JAHHZJ010009173.1:0-28821 GCA_021437245.1 Aegilops speltoides
ACGGTCCTTTTTCCCTATTTGGGCGACCAGGCGGGCATTTAATGCCTTTGTCCCCTGCCGTCGGGTTTAGGTTGATACCTCGGTGGTTGTACCAACGCAACACCTTTCCATTTTACCTTGTCTGCGTTGCCACACCGGTGACCCTTGAGCATACAAAGGATGCCCATCTTAGCGTGGGGGTTGGAAGCGAGAAAAACACTCACGCTTCGGTCTGTTAGCGGCCGGTGTTGTGTGCACCAGCTCCCGAACAAGAACTCAATACACTCGGACATCGGCGATGGATATTATCTCTCGGAACTCGAAGCTGGGTAAACTGCTCGTGTGCCGCCTCAATCCGCTCTTAATGCGATCTCACTTCCGCCGAATCGAAAGGGGCTCGATCCGCGGTCCCATAGGTGTTAGGTCAGCTTCCCGACATCAACCACTTGATTGGTTGCCGCTATACTGCGACAACTTCTCTTGTGGCTTAGGTGCGACAAGTGTTGGAGTGGAGGACAAGTATCTCTTTAAGTCTGCTGGCGAGCCTCCGCTTCGAGTCCATTTCATTGGACTGCCTTTTCAATATTTTGGAAAAGCGGCGCGCTCAACAGAACCTAGAGATAAACCTTTGAGAGCAGCCCATGCAACGGCAATCTTCGTACATCCTTGGCGCTTTGGTGCTTCAATCTGCTCAATGGCCTTGATCTTGTGGGATTGGCTTCAATTCCCGAGACCACGAAAACCGAGAAGCTTGCGGAGGGACTCCAAACACACACTTCTCGGGGTTAAGCATGAGGTTGATCGCACAGATTTGCAAAGGTTGCCTTGTCCTTGCTCTTGACCACTATTCATCCATGTAGGCTTCCAATTTACGTTATTTGTGGCTCAAAAGCGTCATGGACTACCCTTACAAATGTTGAACCAGCATTCTTTAAACGAAAGGCATCCATATGAAACAGTATGTGCCACATGGAGTGATGAATGCGGTCTTTTCCTCATCCTCTTCGCCATGAAGATCATGGTATCCTGAGTATGCATCAAGAAATGAAAGCAAGTCACATCCGGCCGTGGAGTGACAATCCGGTCAATGCGGCGGCAAGGAAATGGGTCTTCGGACAAGCTTTATTGACATCGGTAAAGTTGATACAAAGCCTCCATTTCCCGTTTGCTTTCTTGCGACTACGGATTGCCAACCACGTGGGATGGAGCACTCCTCGACAAGCCTGCTGCTTCCAATTTCTTGATTTCTTCTGCGATAATTCTTGGCGCTCCTTGCTTGTTTCGACTTTACGCTTGGCGGCGCGCGAGGACAGGCGGCAAGATGGTGCTCGATTACTTTCACGGGAACACGGGGATGTCGAGATGGTTCCCCCATAAACCGTCGGCGTTCGCCCGCGGGAAAGCAGCGGCGCTTTCTATTGGTCGAGTGGCGATGGTGAAGGTACCACCGGTCTTTGTCCTCCTTGGCGGACACCCTCTTGGTCTCTGGTGAGCTACCATTGTCTTCTTACACTTGCGGTGGAGCTCGATGGTGCGTCCTCGGCGGTAGCGCAGCACTCAGAAGGTGCGCTTGCGGAGTGGGCATCGAACTCTTGCGGACTTGGCCTTCTTCTTCCCAGGAGCTTCAGCGGCAAGTGACTTGCGATCTGTTGCGGCTGCTGCTTCTGGTAGATCTTGTTGGCGCGAGATAAGAGCATCCTTCTTGTCGCCGAGGCAGAGATGACACTTGTCGGAACTGGCATCTTGACATGTTGTATGCATAGTGAGAGGCTGCCATGAATTTGGCGAGTCTTTGGGCGGCGAGTATCCCATTGTAAGGCAATGGAAAGTCACAACGTCAAAAGTGACCCTCTCGATCACGAAGTTCAACTTCGCTGCCAAATGTCACCGGCAAGTGATCTTTCCTTGACTTGCTCCTTCCGGATTGATTCCTTGGAATGTGCGGTCTCTTGAGCTTCATTGTCGGGGATCTGGAGTTTACGGAGTACGCGGAGGAGATCAGGTTCAAGCTGGCCCGCGTCAACTAGCATCTTAGTGACCTTGTGGTTGCGGATAGTTGGTGAAACCAACATCGGCACGCACCGACCGCGATTATGCGATCGGGTGGTCCTCAACATCAAAGATGATAGGCGTCTTGGACCATTCGGAGGCTTGCGTGACTCGGCGGGTGGTTACGCCGCGTTGACTTCCGCACCTTTGCTGGCTGGCGGTTGAAGTATCTGAAGAACACGCCGTCAGCGCCAGGACCTCTGTGGCTTTCTGGAACTCCTGCTCATCGATCTCGTCATCATCCATATCTTCATCGTCGTCGTCATCTTCATCCTTGTCGCGGCCGCGGGGAGGTCTATCTCCTTGCCGCTGCTTGGCCTTGCCATGGCGTCCTCCTCGGCCGGGGCGTTTCTTGCCGGCTCCTCCAGCACCTTCTTGGGCCTTCTCCTTGTCGCGTCGCTCGTATTCAGCCTTTTGCTGCTCGACAAGCTGCTCGACCTTCTTGCAGCTCTGGAGGTCATGGCCCTTGGTGTGGTGGATCTTGCAGTACTGCTTGTTGGTGTCGTCCTGCTTGTCGGCGACCGCCATAGCCTGGGAGTTGGTGCATGCAGCAATCTCCTCGCGCGAGATACCAGTTTTGGCTTTCTTGGCGCCACCTCCGTTCTTGGGACTGCTCAGCGACTAGCACATCTTTGCCTTTCTTCTTCTGTTGTTCCGCGCGGTTTTTCTTTCTTGGGGCAGCATCCTTGCTATCGAGATCCTCCTGTCATATTCTCTCCGGGAGTTTCCTCCTTCCTCGGCCGTGCACACTTGCCGGCCGGGCATATAGCTCACCGGCGTCTCGATCTTGCATTGCCATCTCCTCCGCGCCGTGCGGTTCCGCGTTCGATGGAGCAGCGATGACATGCGGGTGGACATCTGGGATGTTGTCTGTCGCTGAATCTCTGAATGCGCGAGGCTCTCCTTCCTTACAGGCGGCGGATGAAGGTCGCTCTCTTAGCCATGAGGCTTGTGGCGCTGTAAAGCGCCGACAAACTGATGGCATAGGTCTGCCAGGAGAATATGGAGTTGTCCGGCAGTGCATGAGCGAGGACGACATTGGGCTTGAGCACGGTGGGAAGTAGTTAGCAAGGATCTTGTCGTCCGCCCGGCAGCTTACTGGCGATGGTGTAGATCTTTGAGGAACTCCGGCGGATCGACTTGCCGTCGTGCTTCTACCAATGCGTCGGCAGAAATTCTTCGTCTTGGGCCCTTTGGACTTGCCGCAACTCACGAGTGAGCAGGGCACCTACGCGTCTGGCAAGTCGCTGGTTCCCCGGGCATGCATGTCAGCGAAGGGCCCATGCGCTGATCCGATTGGCGCGCGCTTCTCTTGGCGCTCGATCTGTCTGGCGTCTTCTTCTGTCGTTCGTGAAGAACTTGGCGCTGATCGCGATGAGCTCGTGGATCGATGATGCGGTGGAGTGTCGAGGTAGATCCGGCGAGTCGGCGATCTTAGCCTTGAGGCGAAGTGCCGATGTTGCACCCCCACGGTTTTATCGCCATCGGCTCGTGCTGGCAGCAGTCTTGCGGGCGCGATGTACTCGGCTGCCGTGGAGTGTCGCCGTTAGCGGCGATGAGACTCGAATGGTGGCCCTCCATTCGTCGATCTTATGCGCTTGGAGAAATCTAGGAGCGATTGAGCTCGCGCCAAAGCTTCTGCTGGAGTGGTGGGTGGCGATGGCGAGCGGTGCGAGGCGGGATATGCTTCGGACTCTAAGCGTGTTGGAAGGATCGATATCCGTCTAGGCACCGTGTCTCGCTTCGTGCCAACATGTTGGCGTGCATGCTTGTCTTGAGCACCCGAGATCCACGGCTCGATCTTGGTCCACCGAATGTGGTAGCGAGTACCATGCCTGTCGGTCCCGTGCCTCTGAGATGGGGGTGCGTGTCGAACGCCGATCTGCGGCCTTGTCCTTGGCACGCAGCTGAGCTCCTCTCGGCGCCGTTCTTCCGCCGTCTACCCCACCCGTTTCTCGGTGGTGGTGGGATCGCAAGACGCAGCGCCTAAGCCTTCTTCTTGGTGGCATGTCGATGAAAGGATGAAGATCTAGCTTCGTGTGAGCGCGGATCAGGTTCACACAACCTCGGCGCCCGCGAAGCTAGAGAATGTCGGGAAGCGACCCACGAACACCTATGGGACGGCCGAGACCGGCCCTTCGGTTCGGGGAGATCGCCGAAGGCGGATCGGGGCACCAGGCAGTTTACCCGGAGCTCTCGGGAGATAATACTCCTCTTGCTGCATGTCTAAATGTTTGAGTTCTTGCTCGGGGCTGGGTGCTCTGACCTGGCTGCTATGAGACCCGGCGTGGTGTTTTACGCCTTCACCCCCTCACATTGCCTGGGCCTCCTTTTATATGCTCAAGGGGTCACGGCGGTAGCTGCGAACAAGGTAAAATGGAAGGTGTTGCGGTTGGTACAACACATCGATGTATCATACCTAACCATGGCGGCGGGACAAGGCATTAAATGCCGTCTGCGTGCCCAAGCGGTGCAAAAAAGGGACCGTCGGGCGCCACCGCTTCCATGGCAATCTTTCGGCGCCGCTTCGCCACCGCCGCGGGCACAACCTCTTGCCAGCGGCGCTGGAAATGTTCGGGCGAGCGTTATGCATGTACTGAGCATGGAGTGCGTGGTAGCTTGCTGCGGCAAGCGCCTTGTGATCGTTGTCTTGTCGCGTCCGAGCTTTCCTCACGGGCCTCGCCCGGAAGCGTGGACGTCGCGCAAGTTCCGAATGCCTTGGTTGGCCTCGGCAAGCTCCTCTTGCGGGGCCTTGTCCCTTGCTGAACACTTTGTTCTTGAATGGCACCAAAGGAACACGGAGGACCTTGGCGGTCACCGGCAAGCCTTGCCGGGGGCTGCGTGCCGTGCACAAGTTGGGATACTAGGGTACCCTACTCTAGTACCCGATAGTCCTTTAATCCTCCTCTTCAGGACTATGGTGTACTCAACAGTACCGTGACCGCTCATCATCAGTCTTGAACATGCGTAAAGCAAGAAAGGCATCCTTTCACCATCGCGGAAAACGGTTGTAGATGACGTCGAACTCATCGCCGGGATGGTTCTAACCTTGTACTCACCACCGATTCGTGGAATTTGGGGCTACCGATTTGGAGAGGTTATGATTAGTGAACGCCTAATATGGGGCGGGGCGACTAAGGCGAACGTCGTAGTATTGAAGGGCGTGGGGAAGTGGAGCGAACTACCGGTGCGAGCGGGTGGCTTCCATTCTCCCATGATCCGCTTGAAGCCCTTGGATCTGAGATCGAATGGTTGCATGGCGTGATTCTAGACCTATGGGAATATCCTACCATGGAGGTTATTCGCAATTTTCGCAACTTAGCATCATGTTGATCTCAGATCCAAGGGCCTGACAGCCGTATCATGTCGGCTCCCGACCGTCGCGTCGCTCGCATAATCGCGCCCTTGGAGATTTAACATGGTGCGTTAGGCTATCGATGTTGGCATCTCATACATAGTCATCACTTGGTCACTCATACTACAACAAGGTTGGCCTAAGTGTATTTTTACTCTATCTATCTCTTTCTTCATTACTCCTCCGTCCCATAATATAAGAGCGTTTTTGACACTAGGACACGAGAGTACTAGTATTTATGCATTGCCAAGGAGTGACCTTTCAATGAAATGGTGTTGCTAAGTTTGCTTCATTAATTAGCTATAGACTCAAAATTGTCTTTTCACCTAGGTACCAGCGCTTAGCACGTTTCTTCCTTGGGTCACCAAACTAGTCTCTCTTCTTGATTAACGCCTCGGACTTTCGCCTATGTGCAAGCTTGCTTTAATAGGAGCAAGTAAGGCTGCTTGTAATGGGAGTAGTATCATGCATATGCAATCGATGAGGTGGCGATCAAATTAAATGAAGAAAGAGAGAGTTAGGTATCATAATATGTGATACTCTTTGTAGTATCATATTAAATGATGTGCTACTATGTGTCATGCATGACGATAAATAAACTATCCTATGATACCAACACATGATACTATGCATTACGGATGTAGTATCATACAAAAGTATCATAGGCATGATACTAGTATATGATACTCTCATTCACGACCAACCTAAGTACAATATAGTCGCTTTACATGGCATTTTGCATATGTGGAGAAAGAGAGAGCAAAGAAAAGAGTGGAGAAGTGGGCTCTCATGCAAGAGCCAACCTCTACTACATGGTGGAGCATTGGGAGAGGCACTTTGTATGGAGGTGGTCAGGGAATTAGAGACTCACGCCCGTCGTAGCGCCGTAGTTAAAATGATAATGGCAAAGTCAAATCATTGGCCCCCCCTGTCTAGTAGTAACTTCGATGTCAAATCACACATCCCTCGTTTGCAGCAGCATACTCCCTCGTCTTCTCGTGTCTCTGTCGAAGAACCGACTAAGTGGAACTGCCCCTCCTCGTGCAGCCTTGAGGAAAAGCCCATGATGTCTCCCCCATCTAGGTGACCAAGGTGGAGAGAGAAAATGAGAGAACTTAATGTTTAGGGGTATTTGCTAAGGCTGGATGTAATGGTACTAGCCTTAACAATTTTGACAGTGTCATAGAATTAAATGAAGAAAGAGAGTTGAGTACTATGTGTCATACATGGCAATAAATAAAGTATTACATGATACCAATATATGATACATAGGCGTGGGAGTTCTAAGTAGTATTAGTAATACTGGTTTGCTAGAACTCATCTAGATGAGATATAATTTGGTCTCATTCATCTTATAGCCATTGGATGTGATACTATAAGATCGTGTGTGCTGGCGTGGGTTGTATTTGTTCTTGTCTGACAAAGCCACCCCTTTGCATGTCATGTTTGATAGTCTCAAGTCATTAAAAGCATACAAGCCCCACATCTCTTATTGGTTGATTCCTCTATTTATGTCAAAAATAAGAAACAACATGAGAGTTAATGCACTGCGCCTATGTGTTTACTATTTGGTTTTAGTAAGATGACTTAATACTCACCTAGATGGAGGGTATTTGATTTGTAGCAAGACGGCGTAGTTCCCTATCTGGCTTTAATGCGAGACAAGGGAGAATAGCGGTTCGATATGTTGACAGCCAATGCATCCTCCTTCAATTAATACATAAGGGAAGTAATGGGAGGAGTCCGGGAAGGGAAGAAGTTGCGATGTGAATGCAGCGCAGTTTGCCCTCATTGCCCTCATATAAAGGCGTCCCTCCATTCCAATGCATCTACCATAAATGCGCACTTAAGCATTTGCCCGAGCACCTACACTAAGAAAAGAGCTCCACTCCGGACCCATGGCGGCGATGCGCGTGGCGTGACGGTGGCTGCGCTAGATGGTCCTGATGCTGTCTGCGGCATGGCGTCGGGATCGTCTCGAGCAGTGTTGGAACCGGTTGGTGGATGGGCATTGTCGTCAGCCTTGACTACGACTCTCAGTTGGACCGGATGATCGTTGCCACCGACAACAAGTTCACAAATCCTCAAGAAACTCACAGACGACATCGCCGTTACTCCTCCTGCCCGTTGACCGGGCTCCTCATTGCCTTACCCTAAATTTCAAGCAGCTGGTAGCCTGTCTTTGCCACTTGCATACGAAGAATGTCCACACGGAGGTCGGCGCTTCGCGCGAGCGCCTTATGCCTTACGCAAGAATTAAATAAACCTACACATCCATGTGTATGAGCAAATCGTGTATATAGGTATCTACAAGGCCAGTGAGGATGCTACAACATTGGCCTTCCTCAATCATTTGAAGCCTTGGATGCCTTCTATGAGAAGCACCTCGACCTCGCCACAAAAGCCGCCCGCTCTTTAGCAGCTAATTTAAATTGCATCCAAAATAAAAATTGGATTATGAGTCTGATGTCTTGAAGCATAATTTTTGCATTGGATTAAGTATTCCAATTTTGAAAATATGAGTAAAAGGATCTATGGATGAAGATACAAAAAGTTGATTTCAATAAGTAACTAAATCTTCTTAAAATAAAGAATAAGGAAGCCAAATAGCTAAAAAGCGATAGTTTTTGGTTTACTAGAACCATCTGCATATTGTTTCAGCTCGGTGGAAGCCCAATTCTTTTCCTCGGGATCTCTTGAATGAAATTAGGGGAGCGAGTAAGTAGATTAGATGGATTTAGATAGAATTTCTATCTCCTACTCTATAAGGATCATCTAGAAAGCGAGGCTTTGGTTCCATTCAAATAGAAAAGTGACATAGATGTTAAGTGGTGAGAATATCCATAAAGGCAGAATGAAATCAAAATTCCTAATAGTTTCATTAACAACATACTTTCTGGAGAACCAGTAAAACTTACACCACAAGAGCGGTTGTGATAAGAAGCGCTCAATTTTGCTCTTGCTCTTGCTACGGTTCAGCGATCCTCTTCCGATAATTCATCCAAGCCAAGAATTGGGTGGCCCAGTAGCATTAAGTTGAGAGGAGGTAGGTAAATGCGTTCATGGATCCATCTTTCTTCTTGCCTGCATGACCACCAGCTTGATCGCATCATCATGGCCTTAATTCTTATTGTCTTGTTGCATTCTCGTTCCAATCAATACCGACAATATGCGATCCCTTTAGCTTAGTATAGCCATCACTTGTAACTAGTACTCCATCATCAATTTATAAGTTGTGCTTACCTTTTCCATCAACTTCGTGCAACCGCGAGCCTCTTGCTAGAAACACTAGAATATGTCTATATAATCCGTATGTTGATAGTCCATTTGAAATCTCAAAAAAGACAATTATTTAGAGTGCAGGGAGTAATATATTAGGAGTATATCAAAACAATAGTGATTTCTTTCAAGTTTGTGGACAAATACTACTATTCTACTACTTTGGATTAAATTAGCATAGCATGGAGCACATTGCTAGTAAAGGAAAAAGGCCTGCCGCGTTAAACGTCCTTTATGCCCCACTTGGGAATCGAGAGTACTCACTGACCCGTCGGCACATGCCACATAGCTTAGGGAAGGTGTGTTGCCTAGCATTTTCACTTTCATGTGGGACCGTGAGTTGAGCAAACCGACACCTACTTGCGCTGCTGGGTTGGAAAAGCAAGAGGGAAGATCTAGGCTTTGTAGCATGGAAGCCGATAAATTTGGTGTCGAGATGGGGCTCGTTGATAGAGTAGGAGCATTCGTTACTAGTACTACTCCTACTAGTACCAAGTTTGTACTCTAACTTTATTACTAGTACTACCACTATACAACTAGTGAGAGTGCGTTACCGGCCTGACATCGTAGGAACAAAAAGCAGGAAGATCTTGTTTTGGCTGATTTATCTTTTTTCAATCAACATAGTATGAATAATATGATGTGGGGGTACCCGTGCAGCTTATGTGGCTTAGTTGCATGGCTACGAGAGTGAGAAAAATAAATAGATAATGTGTTTAGAGTGCACTCCACTAAATAGATATACTTTGGATCCATTACAGACGAACCGGCACATCTGATGTATATACCCCTATATAGTGTGTGAAAAAACTTTGAAACTTGGTTTGTTGGATGAAGCCAATCCGGCCGGTACAAAAGATGTCAAATTCGAGCACTCTTGGGCGTTGGATATCATCCACGGATTACGCCACATGTATAATCTAGAAGACTCCATGGTTGAACTTAGGGTTGTTTGGATTGTGACTATCTTTTATATATATTTCCGCGGGACTTTTGCCACACTTGCCTTAGTTGAGTTGCTTAAATTGTTAGCCACACTTTGGCTTGCCTAAGGGAATCTTGCCACACTTTTATGTCTATGACATGTGGGGCTCCACGCTCATAAAAAATCCTTGCCTTAGGTGTGGCTAGAACCAAACACCTACCTAACTTGGTCAAACTTGCCTAAGGTTAGGTGTGGCAAAGTGTGGCAAGGTGTTGCTAGGAACCAAACAGCCCCTTAATTCATGACTAACTTTGCCACAACTAAGCTTAAACAAAGCTATTAGTTCTTCAAAATGAAAGCCACAAGTTGGCAAGCCTAAGGGAATCTTCTTGACATTTTTGTGTGTATGTCATGTGGGGCCTTAGTGTGGCTTGCCTAAGGTGTGGCTTGAAACAAACACTCACCTAAGTTAATCAAACTTGCCTAACCTTACATTCCACCAGATTTTTGCCACATGTTAGAATCCAAAAACTCCACATGTAGAAGCATAATGCACAAACCACGAGAATCTCATGCGTGCAATGCAAGTGTACCTTACTAGTACTAGTTGGTAGTGGTAGAAACAAATTCCAGTTTTAGCGCGAGCTGTCAGTGCGCGAGCACCACAAGCTTTGTCGCAGGGAGTTACATTTCCTCTCGGGCCCCTCGGGACCAAACTTGGTGGCTTAGTGCCGGGCCTATGATTCAATGACATCACGGACCTTACGTCTGGCTGGCCCACATGTCGGCGAAGGAAAGCCCGAGCAAGGCGTTGATAATGTCGTCGGAGGATCCATGTATGTCGCTTGGGGCGTCGTGCCGTGGGTTGGAGTGGCGTCATAGAGAATCGGCGTGTGGGTGTGGCGATGGTAGAAACAAAAAGCGTGATGGTGCGTCATGGTTCAACTTTGATGGACAATTTGTCGTATCTGGCGACACATGTATATCAAAACTAGAGTGTTTATATTTCAAGCACGTGAACAAGTATTATTCTACTACTTTGGATCCATTGTAGCCTGCGGGCCAGCACATTGGTAGTAGTAGTGTCCATCTCTATCTCTAGGAGCCTTCCGTCGTTCATCCTTTTACCTCACAAGATAAACTTCTCATACAAATGCATCTTGATGTGCCGTGGAGCATGCCAGGATGTTTCCTTGAGGTCTCGGCATGGTGTGGCCGTAGTTGCAAGTTGACACCCCTTGAGATGCCGGCGTTGAGGGGTTTTCGGATTTCCTCGTTGAGCAGGTAAGATGAGTTTGATCACATAGTAAATGCATTCTAAAGACTACTTCGTGTCTATTTCCAAATTCTCCACTTTGCCTTTTGTTACAGGTTACACTCGGTCTGCGGTGGAGATTGGCTTGCATATGTGCGGGAGGAGGTAACATCAATTTGCTGCATTTACAATGGTGACACCGTTCCGTAGAACCTTTGTCAGCATTGGGATCAGCCATACAGCAGGCCCTTTGCATGAATTGATGCGATGGAACCACGGTGAGATTGAATAAGATATACGAACCTTGCACACGGTGATTGGTGGACCATATCTTTGTCTGCGGCCGATTTGTTGTCGTCTGAGTAGGAAGGCGTTGTGCTCCTTTCTAATCGCATCTTCGGTGACAAACCCAGGGACTTATTTTGTATGGGACACATCCTCGATATACTCTCTCTCCGGTTTATTTGTTTTGAATCTTTTAGTTTTATAAGTTTCAACTTCAAATTTAGATCTCCCCCATCACATGTTGAGATTACAATGTCCATTAAATCATTACGTGCATGTATAGTAAAGAAACTAATCTCGAGTTTGTACGAGTTAGTGCTGTGGGAGCACCACATGCCATACGTGGGAGTTACATTTCCCTCTCGGGGTTCGTCGGGGTGAGCTTGAGCTCCTTTGGTCGATAATATGTGGACCCGATAGATTCTTGGTCCACATGTAATGCTCCGGCCGCGAAAGGAGCGATGGGGCCAGAGGGGTGAGCACTGGTCGAGGGGCGTGTGGTGTCATGGGTTCGGCTTGACGTCATGGGAATCGTGTGTGGCTGTGGTAGAAACTTGATGCTCACCGCATTTAAGGTGGCCCACATGTCATGCACACTGTGGCGAGACGGTGTGGCGAGAGGGAGTGAGGAGCACGCGTCCGGGGCATGGTGTGGAAGTGGGTTGGAGAGGCGTCGTGGGAATCACGAGATGAAACGTGATGGTGCCGTGGTTGAACTTCCATGGACAAATTTGTCATGTCTCACGGACATGTGCATTACATACTGATCACTAGAAGGAGTAAGGAGAAAGCTATATATGCGGATAAATAGTTCCATATAGTCAAAGCGGACCCACGCTACTACTACTGTTCCAAAGAACATGCACACCATCAAAATAGTCCATCTATATCAAATACACGAGAGGAATAATTTTTTTACAAGAGAAATAGTTCATCCATCCATAATGCCCTCTATTTGGTGTAGCCTTTTACGCTTCTTCTTCTTATTCTTATTCTTATTCTCATTCTCCATGGGAGCGACTTGTAACAAGCTCTTTGGACCTTGTAGCTATCTCGAAACTCACACGAGCGTCGGTAGTAGCATTTTATCGCTTCGTACATCAAGGGATAATTCTCCCATCGAGGGCGACCTTAATGCCAGCGTCTCATCACCCGTCGAAGATTTGTGCCGAGCACAAATTTTTCTCGTCGAATAGGGATGGTGTCACATTTATCACAATCTTCTCTCTGAATTTTGATTACTGGTTTGTGTAGGTCGATGATGCTTTTCAAATCAAGGTTATCTGGCTCCGGCTTGTTTGTCCCCTTGATAGCTGCCCCCACAAAATATATATCCTCCAAGAGACAAGAAATCGTGAAGCTCACGGTATGGAGGCGAGTGTATGATGTGGTACACCAAAACATCATCTTGAGGTAATTTGAAGGGCGGTGGCGCCTTTGGATCTTCGAGGCACGCTTCCGTGTACTCTGCGTCAAGTCAAATGACCCTCGTCTCTACCTTTTTGAGGGAGTTGGATACATTGTTGATCCTTTGTAAACAACCCTTGGGTGAGGCCAGTGGCCAGTGGAAACTATGTGCATCGATCCTTGACGAGGACATGTTGGACACTAAAACCTGCATCTCGATCTCTTCGCCATTTGGAACATTTGGAGCGGAGGCTATGGTTTGGAGAATTAGGATTAGATGGCTAGTCTAACTAAGTAGTAGATGATTATTTAAAGAGGTTAAAACAATGTGAGCGTAGTGGGGTTTGGATGCAAATGAAGGCGAAGGGGAGGTGAAAGAAGCCGAGAATCGGTTCCCGATGGAGAAGTAAATGGGAGAAGTGGCGTGCGAGGAGTTGATTAGGCAGCTGAGGTAGACTAAGCGAAAAGGCTATCTTGGTGGTAGGCGATGAGTCGTACCTGTTACGTGTACATGCCCATCCTTCACGATGGGTGGGACCTATGCAAGCAGAGATAAAAAAATGTGTCATAGCTTCTTTTTTGGTAGCGTGCGTGGTGAGACACAACATTTTGTGTTAAAGAATACTCCCTCCGTTTAGGTGAGTATAAGTCACCTTATGAAATCAGCTTTTCCCAAAACCTTTAGGCGTGGAGCATTTACTTCTGCTCGATCCTCTCGGACTTCGTTAGCGACGTTCTCTTCCTCTACTACCGCGTTACGCCTTTCCATTTTCCTCTTCTCAAGCGTGGAGCGATCGCATGCCGTCCTTGATGCGAAACGACCCTTTGCATGGATCGCGACTAAGCGTTGATTGGGCATGCCGAAATTTGATTACGCTTTCATAATATGGATGATACGAGCGATGAAGTGAGCGGGCATGCTAGCACGGAGACCTATTTCCGCTCTACAATCTTTGGAGTACTCATGTTCCTACTAGTAGTAGTAGTAGTAGTATGTAGCTACAAGCGTGGTACCTTGATGGTCAAATACTATTCATCAGGTCCTCACGGTGGAAGTGACAACACCACTGCGCGACACTAGTGCAGTGGCGTGTTAGGAATTACAAAGTCAGCCTCACCTGTTTTACTATCGATCTGTCACGCTGTTGTCTACAGCACATTGGCACCTCGCCTCGTCTCCCTCTCTGCTCCTTAGCACCCTCCATCTCCATCTCCTTCTCCGCTCCTTCTCCATCTCCTTTGTGCCCCCATGTACTGTCGCCTCACCGCCTCCCCATTACCACTATTCCCTCGCTAGCACGCTCCAGCCCAATGACCTTCTCCCCGTAAATCAAGCCCCCAAAACCCCCACCTTCAAACTCCACCATGGCGAGGCGAACCGTCACGGCATCCATATGAGCTCTGATTGGAGCAATCTACGAGTGACATCCTCGACCTCTGTTATTGAGTGTATGGATATGTTGGGCGCCACTGCGCTGGCTGCATGATCGAGGGACATGCACCTGACCATCGTCGAAGCGAGGCCTAAGCTTTCAAGCACACCACCTTCTTTTCTATACGGTCTTCGGATTGGCTCACCTTGATCTGGGGCGTACATGATGCCCCTACGACTTCAATCTGATCTCCATTGGCGAAACTTCTTTGCAGGAATGTAGTGGGTGAGCGTGCATCATTTCCCTCGACATCGATCCGATCACCATCGCCCGAAACTTCTTGGCGGTATATATTGAGGTAGGCATGAACTCCCCTTGGATGGCTGCCTTCAAAGACAACCAAAAGTTGGTGCTCGTGAACTTCCGGACCTCCATGAGATTATTATTCCTCCGTTGGATTATATAGAGTATTACCATCGCGGTCCAAGTCATCTAGATTACCACGTCAGTTAGGCCGGACCTTGTTTTGCTGGAAAACATAATCTCGCCAAGTGCGCACATGACATCACAATTACGCAGACTTCAAGCTAATTACCTTATTAGACCAGCGGACTTGCGCCTATCTTTGCTTGCCGGTGCCTTCTTTAGCGGAAGAACCCAACTTGCGGTGGATCATCGTCAAAGCTGATACACATACATGATGCTATTGAACACAATGGCATCATCTCTGTGATCGACAAAGCGAGATGGCACCACGTATTCTTGAGACGGCAGTATGTAAGTTGTTTCATCTCATGTTAATGATGATGCCATGACCTTGTTTGAAATTTTTGTGATGATTGGCATATCCTGTTTGACAGAATTTGAGTAGAACTATGGCAATGTATTAGAGACGCCGTAAATCAGCTATATTTGGAATGAGTTAATTCATGCAATTGTGACCATGTCATTACAGCCAATTTGTACCCGGAATAATCAAATGGTTAGGAACATATGGGTATTATCGTTATTTTACAGTAATCTATATGCTACTACTAAATATGAGTGTCTATCAATGGCCATGTTAGTTTCCTCATTTTCATGATGTAGAAACATACACCACACCATTGGTTTCATCTAACCATACATTAGGGAAGTAAATGTGCATATGGAGAACTCTATATTTGGAAGTAGTGAAATCTGCAATGCTTACAGGTGTGTACATACCTATATTAAGCCCTTGACAATCAATGGCTAGAATAATATCCTCACAAATTTTTTGCCTGAGAACAACGAGTATATAACAATGCATGATACATTAGTTGCCTTGAAGAATTTGTTTGTGAGGGCGAACATGATTACATGATTATGCATGACATGGTACATGGTAGTTTCACATGAAGAATCGAAGATGCGAGAGATAACATGAGTATAACCATCCATAGCACTTCTATATTTTGAACCCGATATAAATTTCCTGTATTTTCCTCCCAGTTCCACGAGGACATATCAATGTTGTTTCTTGCATTATCCTACTCATACTCTAAACAATGTTGATCTTACATTAACAATGCTTGTCCTTTTTTGATATGATCACTGTGTCCCTCGATTCACGCCCTTTGTAATCACACCACCTTTGCCAAAAATAGGGGAAGCACAACTGGTTTCTCGCTTGATGAGATGACGACAAAGGTGATGATCATTCGGACACATGAGCGGAAAATTTATATTGCAAAATCCCCCATTGTATACAAGCACCGTGTAATACGTGAGTATCGAGACCGATGGTATTCGTCTATGAAGCGGGATAACAACTTGTTGGGGCCATCGAGGTTTTTAGTTGCGGTAGGGTAAACAACCTTGCTTCACATTCACATTTCTCGGACTCAATTATCCGATTAACGGGAGATCACCGTTGGCGAGGACCTTGATGGCGGAGAGGCTCTGTTGCTATGAAAAGCTGTCTCTACAGCGAGCCCTAGGAGTTGAGGCAAACTCCCTGATTATCACTGTCAACTCTGCAGCCAAAAGAAGGTGAGAATGACAAAGGCATCGGATTAACTTTGATCCTTGGATGTCTCAATTCTGACAGGGTAGTGATGTGGTTCAAGCCTTCGAGGTTGATAGGTAAGTGGGCTTGTTGCATCGAAAGGATGGAGTATTGGTGTCTCGGATCCTTGGTTCTTTGACGGGGCTGCAAATTATGATGGTGTTGGATCATCTCTTGAATGACTTTGTTGTCTTTGCTGCTGGTTACGGATGGGTAGTTCTTTCTTTTGTTATGCATATTCCTTGTCATTTGGTCATCCTCGTCTATATCACTCTTACTATGTACTAGTTATACATTTAGAATGTCATCCTCGTCTGGATCACGAGATGCAGTCTCTTTGCCAGATGGGTGCATTTAAGTGGTGTAGCAAGACTTCTTATGAACTATCATGTCTTGTTGTTTATGTCGATAGTAGTCACTAGTCGGTGTTTGAATGTTGTATATATCGTTGTTTTGAACAGTTTATTGTCTCGAACTCTTTGGTGGGCTAAATAGAGGGCATCACCATTCTCCGATGTTCAGTATATCTCCTTTTTCAAGTTATATAATTTGAGCTCGGTTGTCTTTTTCGATGATGTACACTTGTTTGGGCGGTGAGGTGTAGTTGAATATGGGCGAGTAATAGCATAATGCCAAACAAGTCAATTATGACTCTCGGGCCGGGCTCTCAAAAGATCCTAAAAAAAGGCCGGGCTCTCCAAAAAGAAAGAATAAGGACTCTTAGGCTGACATGTGGGCTGCACCGGTGTTTTTCGTGCGCTTGCAGCGCCCAGAGAAACATATTAGGCGTGCGTGCTCGAAATTCATACTACCTTTTCATCCCGTCTCCGCTCCTCCCCCACACTGGAATCTCGATTTCTACTCCAGTTCCCCAAATCCCCTCCTGTGCTCCACTGTACTCAAGCGCACTATCATGTAAACGGTCGTCAGCCTTGAATATCAGCTTGAGATCTTGAGTCAAATCTGCCTTGAGTGGCTGCATCTTTGTCGCTCAATAGTGGCATGGCGTAACGCTTGACGACGGTTCTTTGGCAAAGTCTTGATGGTAACCATCAGCGGCGGCCGGCCTCCCGTCTCTGGGAAGACCTTATCAAAGCTCTTGGCATTGCGCCTGGCATCCAAATAAGTGACTTGCTCGTGAAGTCATCCGCCACCGGCTAATTTCTTCGTCGGGTTCAGAACAACTTTTCGACTTCATCGTGTGTATGAATCTTCTGGCATTTGTTCTGCGATGGCGGCGTTGGTGAGCTTTGATCGGTAGCACACAGAGATGGGGGCTCGGTGCCCTCGAGCTCGAGTTTTTAACAAAGCTTGCCTTCCACGGCATGCCTCGGCGTGCTTGGAACAGCGAGTCCATGAGCGAGCTTATCAGCGACCTTGGAGGTGAGTTTGTAAATATGTTTGTCCCTCCGGATAGCTGGGCTCCTACGGTTATGGCATGGATGAAGAAGTTGTCCACCATCAGAAGGTGATTGGTGTTGAGATACCGGTGGAGGACGGGGGTTGTACTATTCTTCCGCCACCAAGGCGCCGTGGACCACGTTAGGGATGTACACATGTCAGTGTTCGTGCATGTCGAAGAAGTGGTCAATCCATCAATCGAAGTCCTGCCGCCGCCGTTGGTGCGAGTTAATCGGCGGCGTCCATTACTGAGGTGGCGTCGACTTTCCCCATGTTGCTCCGGAATGATGGATGGCACAGGGCCTACTCCATCGCCTTGGCGTGAAACCCTGCTTCTTTGGGGAGAAAGGCGGGGGCTGGCTGCTGGATGTGCTCTAATTTGAGGTAACAAGCTGAATCTTGTCGGATACTAGTTAAATCCGAGCTATGGGTGTGAAGCACTGATATGCCAGTACAGTTGATTATGACTTGTTCTAATTTTGTACCTGAACTTTTTTGGAAAGGGTTGTATGTTAACTTAATGTGCTAGCAGAACTTATTGTGTTGTCTGTCTGTTTTCTTTGCACAACATTCAAGATATTTCCTCGTCATTGATAAAGGCGATGAACCATTATGTCTGACTTTGTTGGTTTCAACATAGCCCTTCCATAGCGATCCTTTGCTTCCATCTGATTGCCTGCCCTAAAGTGAAATTTTGCATACAAGTTCCTTTGTGCTATGATGTTCTATATGATTGTGTCAACTATATAAGTTTTTACTAGCAATGCATATGGCTGAAAGATATATTTACGAGCATCGACCGATGGGTCTCTCTCTCTATGTCTCTCTCTCTCTCACACACACACACACACACACGCACACACACGCGGACACGCACAAGTTGGACCCGTTGAATTATTTATTTCCTCGTGATAGCTTTTAATTAGGTTCCACTTTAATCTAACTTTTTTCTTAAGTTATTAATTAGGCCGAGTGACTTCAAAAAGTTATCTGAAGCCTTGTTTGGGCCTTTCGGTAGTATTGAATGTGGCAGAGAGTAACCATATTAGGTTGTCTTGTGTACTACGAGGCCTTTTTCAACATCGGCAATGCAATTTGGGGTGACGGGTTGTACACAATATCGGGTCGACTTGTTATTCTCCGTATTTGGATTGCAAACTTTCCTAGGAGGTAGCCTGTCAGCTTAACAATAAAATGGACTTTAGAAATAATAAATGGGATGTACTTATAATAAGCTGAGGCGATAACTATGCACCAAACACGTAATTAGTTTAAAAAATATTATTTTTGGAATTTGAAAATTTTAATTTCATTACTTGTTGCGGCATAATATTTAGTTGGATTTTAACTTAATACAACTTTATTTTGAAATTATATTAACACGACTAGAAATTTGGGATAAAAATATTTGGGATCCCATCAAAATGTAGAATTTTTTTGAATTCTGTTTTGAGTGGTTGTTTGAAATTATTAATCGTTATCCTAACTAGAAGTTGGGCTGTACTTTTAACAAGCTGTAAATGGGCGGTAGTAAATTCCATTAGAAATAAAAAATGGGATGTACATTCTTACAAATCGCCAAATGTGCTATATGTTCTCTGCCAAATCTGAGTTGTGGGCCTACTAAGTTGACGTGTACCAAGGGCTTTGTCTTTGCTAAAAAAACCAAGGGCTTTGTCAACTTAGTCAATATAAATGATTCTGTGATCGTATGATGTCCATCCAACGGCCGTAGTGCTTCTTCAACCTCTGGTCTTCTTGCTCCGGCCGCCCAAAAGCAGCGTCGTGTCATGCGTCTGCGTACTCCACGCCTCCTGTGGCCCGCACGTCTTTGCAGCGGAGGCCTAACAGCCCAATGCTATTCCCACGCTGGCGGGAGCCTGCAGCGACAGCGGCCTCACACGCAGCCAGAACCAGTGAACCCTCGTACTCCTCTCGGCGGGCTTCCTTTGCGCGTCTTCCCGGCTCCCGTCGTCCCTTGCTAGGCCTCGCCGTCGTCCACCGCCGTGGTGCTCTCGGCGCGTGTAGTCGGATATAGTCGAGCGACTTCCATTGGGCGATGAATACGTGCGTGGAGGGGCGGCAATGAGGTGGAGTCCCCAGCCGTGAAGTGCCTCCTTATTGGCGGAAAATATTGATTCATCCACGGCGGTACAGGACCCAGCGGACGGAACACTGTATTTCCGCAGAAAGCGTTTCCCCACGGTGGGACCCACACTTCATCTTCCATACCGCAAGGAAGTGCGTCCGGGCAAAAAAAAAACAATTCGCCCCATTGCTGGGACCCACTGGCTACATCTTAGCATGCAAGGAAGTGCGTCCAGGAAAAAACATACGCCCCACATTTCGGGACCCACCAGCCACACCTTACTTGCATAAGGAAGTGCGTCCGACCAAAAAGCGATTCACCACA
Organism: Aegilops speltoides; assembly: GCA_021437245.1. Lineage (NCBI taxonomy): Eukaryota > Viridiplantae > Streptophyta > Magnoliopsida > Poales > Poaceae > Aegilops > Aegilops speltoides. The sequence goes on from JAHHZJ010009173.1 coordinate 19,751, forward strand.
ACGGATTGTCAAAACAGCGGATCTCGGGAAGAGGTCCCAGAGCGTCGTCTAAGCGGATGGTAACAAGGAGGCGAGGGACACAATGTTTTTACACCGAGGTTGGGCCCTCTCGATGGAGGTAAAACCCTACGTCTGCTTGATTAATATTGATGATATGGGTAGTACAGAGTAGATCTACCACAAGATCAAGGAGGCTAAACCCTAGAAGCTAGCCTATGGTATGATTGTTGAGATGTAATGTTAGATCCTATGGACTAAGGCCCTCTCCGGTTTATATAGACACCGAGAGGCTAGGAATTCTACCAGTGGGGTTACAATGGTAGGAGATCTACATATCCGTGTTGCCAGCTTGCCTTCCACGCCAAGAAAGTACCTTCGGGACCACGGTAGGTCTTCAATCTTCTATCTTACGTGGTTTTGGGAGTCCGGCGGATATTGATAGTCGACTGTCAGGACACCCTAATCGAGGACTCCTCGGTAGCCCTGAACCAGTCTTCAATGGCAGCGAGTCCGGCGTGCATAATGTTTAGCATTGCAAAGCGGGGTTCCCTCCTTGAATAATTCGGAGAAGATAATGAACACGCGAGGATAGTGTCGGCTCTGCAAAATAAATTCCACATTCCGGCGTAGAGAGAATAAAATATACACTCAGCTCTAGCTGGCGTATTATGCAGCATGACATCACTCTGCAGCCAAGCCCTCGTTTGAATCGTTTTTATTATTCCGCCTCGGTGCGCTTAAAGGCGATTTCATTGTACGTCCACTGTCGAGGCGGATCGTGTTCCCCCATTAAAGGAGTTCTCATCAATAAATGCGTGGGTAACCCAACGCGCCATTGATGATGGCGCGGGAGATAGCGAGTTTTACCGGGCGGCGAGGGGCGCATAGTTTTGTCATATATATATAGGGATAAGTTTACCTTCTCACCTCGCCTTCTTCCTCCTTTGCTCATTCATCCCTGCGAACTCAAGCTCCAAGCGCCCAAGCTCGCGCGTCTCACCTCGACCCTTCTCCGAATATGTCCGGAGGGAAGCAAATGGATGGCCTGCCACGCCAGGAGGAGGACATCACCAAGCTTCTGATGCGGGATACCTTTCCAGCGACGCCAGCGCGCTGGTGCCCGGCCTTGAGGCAGCTCATCCCTACGAGGGCCCATGAGAGGTCGTCTTCCTTCCCCACTTCCTCCATGGACTGGGCTTTCCGCTCCATCCATTGTGTAAGGGCTCATGTTTTACTATGGCACAGATTTCCACGATCTGGCGCCGAACTTTGTCCTCCAACATCTCGGCGTTTATAAATGGGTGCGAAGGCTTTTCTCACGCATCCGGCCCCACTTGACACGTGGCTCAAGACTTTCAACGTCAAGCCGAAGGTTGTGAAGGGGCATAAGCGGAATCTTGGGCGCCATGTTGGGCAAGCTGCCCCGTCCCTTAACTAGAAGGGACCGCCGTGGACTCCGTCAAGGGGTGGCGATCGGGGTGGTTCTACATCACCGAGCGCTTAAGCCCACATGGTGGCCCCCAATTTAGATCACGGAATCCTCATGCTCACCTCACCAGAAGAAAGGGCTTGCGGTGGGGTGATCGGTGGAAGTAGTGGGACTTGAGCTGTATCAATAAGCTGGTGAGCAATAGGCTCCGGCTCGTCGGCGTGGTCAGGTCATGCTCCTCCGTGGATTCTCCCATGCCAGACGGGCATTTAATCTGTGGGAGTTTAATCCGGAATAGCACCGGGCGTTAAGCGCTCTTGAACTGCTTGTCTGGCGCTGGAGGAAATCTCTGTTCAAAAGCGCCAAGCCCCGCATCGCGACCCGAACGCAGCAGTTCAGCTCGCGATCTCCGGCAGCAGGGTAAGTATGGATTCGACCCCATTACGGGACACTTGAAGTAATTAGATTGACTCTAGAGAGGTTTTAATCTGCCTCTTCCTTTGGCAGAATTTGGATGGAGAAGGCCCAGCTGCTCATCGGCCCGGCTCCCATGCCGAAGAACCGGTGGATGCCAGCTTAGCAAGGCTGCTGGTTCGGCACCGTCGTGATGCGGAGAAGAGGCCAAGAAGGTGGCAGCGGGGACTCGAAAGAGTTCCCGCAATCGAGCGTCGACAACGGCAGCGAGGACTGCTCCCGAAGCGAGGAGGAGGAAGTACTCTCTCGGAGGAGGAGAGAAGAAGGAAGAGCCTCCCCAATCGGGCCGCGAAGGGTCAAGAGGGAGGACTATCACTGGATAGTTCACTTGACATCGGCGTTGGCGAGGATGAAATATCCTCAAGGGCGGTGTCGGCGAGGATCGTAAATGTCGGATCATTTATATGCCGTATATTGTATGTCATGTAAGCGTCCTTCTAATGCCGCATTGTTCCCTTTAGTCCGGCCGTTAGCGACCTTCCCGACTTCGATGGCGGGTCGTTAAGCGCCGTCGGATGTAAATTCCATCGATTGCCTCTACCCCGCGTCGAGGGGCGGCAATGGAATCCCATAGGGGGACCGCGCGGAGGAAACTCGGGCGCCGTCGAGGTGACCCCGGACTTTATGCTGGACTCTACTCTGTCGGGACCCGACTCAATGTCACATCGATCTAGCCTGTACCACCTCATTATCACTTTGCGGCCTCCACATGCGGTATTCCCATGGGTGTCGCCATACCTTTGCCGGGACCGTTTAGCCTTTTAGCTGCATATATGATAGTGTCGCTAGCATCCATATGATAAGGGCCGGGCTGACATGGCTGATCGTAAACCCAAAGTGGCGCCGACTTACGAGGACGAGCATCCATGACCCGGCATCGAGCGTGTCGGTCGTATTGCCGAAAGTTAGGTACTGTAACCTTTGGGCTAGCGAGGACTCGATAAACAAAGGTATGGCAGAATAGAGGACTCGGTACTCAGCAGCGTGACATTTCCCGAAGGGCAGACACGAGATCGAAGAAGGACACATGCCGGCCAGCCTAAGTGTTCGGAGCGGTAGCAAGCTACCATGGCTCGGTGGAAACACTAGGAGACATTTCCGGTAAGAGAGGCTACTAAAGATAAACAACTAGATAGTCGGATCCACACATACCAAGCATTTCAATAACATACACACAATATGCTCGATATGTGCAAATACAACATGGCATCACAACATGACTCTCTGACTCAAGTATTTATTCATTAGGCTCAGGGGCGAGATATTACAAACAGGGCTCTCATGACCCAACATTGAGCATACAAATCAATGCAAGCGGAAGCTATCATGTAGAGTACTGCAGACATCTACAAATGAAAAAGGCTTGAAAAGCGACTATCTGAGATCTGCCGAGGGCACAAGATCGTGGCTGAGGTAACAAGCTAAGCGTCGAAGTCCACGTGGAACTACTAAGCGAGACGAAGTCTCTGCAAAAACATAAAATAGGCAAGCGTGAGTACAAATGTACCCGGCAAGACTTACATCAGAACTAACTACATATGCATCGTTATCAATAAAGGGATGGTGGAGTTTGACGTGACAAGCGAGCTTTGACTCGGTGGCTATCCTAAACTACATTTGCAAGTAACTCTTTGGAATTGGCGCACACGGTCCACATATTCACCATATCAATACACCACTATGGATCCGCTCCGTCTTCCCTCACGAGCGCCATCCATAGCACTCACGCTATCTTGCGTATTTTAGAGTATCCACTTTCACTTGTCTATGAACTATTATAGGCAACCGAAGTCCTTTACAGCGGACACGGCTATTGAATAGATCATATTAACCTGCGGTGTACTTCTTCATACATGTTTCCACCACTTAGCGTGCACTGCGACATGTGCTCGGCGGACTTCAGCGAAAGCCGGCGTGGGTGTAGACCACGACCTACCTGAAACACTCAAGTCTCTAGTCAGGTTTATCGCCTATTTGGGTTCCATCTATGAGGAGTTCCGGCGGTTTAGCTCACAGCCCCAAGCGATGTGAGCAGGGTTCCCGAGACACCAAGCAGGCATCCGGTTACGTGCCATGTACCTACCGCATCACGGCCCACCCCTACATTGTTGTTGTCCGGCCTCAGATGAGGCTACAAACACGAAACTACTTGCAACTCTGGGCGACGGAGGACAAGGGTGAATAAGAAGTCAGCGGGGTCATATTTGAGGCCCAATGCATGGTAGTAGCTGAATCATGGATCACAAACACAGAACTCAGTTCACTGAGGGCGGCTTCAATGAGACAACCCACCATGTCCTACTACATGGCCTCTCACCGATACCTTTACCAAATCGTGTTCACACACTAGCTCACACAGTAGGACATGTTCACACACCACGATTCATCCTCGATGAATCGGACCGACTCAACTCTAAGCGATTAGAGGCATGACAAACAAGCATGTATGAGTAGGCTGTGAGGCTCAAACAACTCCTACTCATGCTAGTGGGTTTCATCTATTCTTGTGGAATGACGAGGTCATGCAAAGGATAAAGGGGTTCAGCTACCGCGGCAAGTAACAAATGATTCGTTGTTGTCCTAATGCGATAAAGAAGCGGAGGCGAGAGTGGGATTTTATCGGAATGAACAAGGGGTTTTGCTTGCAGCATACGAAGATATTATGCTTCTTCATCGGTGTCATCAGACTCATCGTCGAAACAACGTTTACGAGGGGAACAATGACGGCAAACAGGAGAAGAAACACGATCAATGCAATGCACAATATGATGCATGCTATGACATGGCAATATGAATGTGTTTTGGGCTAAATGCAACTACTAGCAGATGGATTTGGGTCATATTGAGCCAAAGTTCAACCCCAAATTCAGATTATGAATTCAAATAGTGCCTTATCATGTTTTGCACTAAACAGCAAGGTTAAGTTGTTTAAACATGCATGAAACCAGTGCAGATGGATAGATTAGATTTTTCTGATCATTTTCATATATAACTTGTTTGATTTGGAGCTACGGTTGAATTTATATGAATTTTAGAAGTTTATACAATTTTAAGAATTTCCTTTATAAAAATAAATCTGAGAAAATCATTCTTTGCGTCGGCATGACGTAAAGGCTGAGTCAGCAGAGTCAGCAGGCGGCCCAGGTCAAAGCCTGACGTTAGGGTCCAGCAGTTGATGGGTGACTAACTAACCTAGTTTAATTGGCACTAACCTAGGTTAAACTAATTAAGTTTTAATCCTAAACTAGATTAATTAGCCAGGCGGGGGCGCATGTCGATCGAGACGGGAAGTCAACCCGGTCGGTAGAGATCAAACCACGCCGGTCGAGGTCAAGCCTACTCGTGGCGTCTCGCCAGCTGACAGGAGCCAGGGGGCAACCACAGATTCGCCTCTGAGGCGCCGTTTGGCGAACACGGCTTCTGGGATGCTGAGGCGCTTCGTCCGCATCAACCATGAATGGCCTTGGCGGCGAGGTGGCGGAGTAGGCGCCCGGCGATAAACTTAGCGGCCGGCTTCGAATGCGAGTGGGGATGGGGCTGCGGTGCGCTTAAGCGAGCGCGGCGAGTGCCCGGAGGTTCTCGTGATCGCGGGGGCGTGTTAGCCGCCGATGCAGGACCAAATGGTCGCCAGACATCACCGGCGGCGAAGTCAGCGGCTGACAGCGCGTCCGGGTGAGTGCGGTGTGGTTTTCTACGAGCACGTGAAGCGAAACGGAGAGGAGAAGGAAGAGAGCTCACGGAGAGTTGGCCGTCACGAGCAATGGGCGGCGAAGCGTCGGGCAATGGCGAAGCGGAGAAGGATCTCGGCGGCCGGCGAGATGATGAAAGGCAGCGTCGAGGTAGGAGCCTCGGCGCCCGTGCAGCTTCGATGGAGAGGAAAGAGGAAGATGCGGCGGACTTTGGGGCCTTGTCGGGGAGAATGAGGCGGTGGCTGTGGCATGGCGACCAGCGTCGGTGGCGGCAGCTGCCTTCGGCCATGAGGAGAAAACGAGAGGAGGAAGAGCTCGAGGAAGTGAGGGCGGTCGGCGAGGCTGCGTGGCGTCAGGAGGCATCGAGCTGACAGGGGCGAGACTGAAGCGAGGAGCTCAGCGCGTGAGCGCCTGCAGCGTCGACCGCTTATATCATCCCGGCAAGCGCCCGAGGAAGGGAGAAAGGCGGTGGTGGGCTGGGCCAGCTTTGCCGGCTGAGCGCTGCAGCAGGCTGAGGCGGCTACGGTTGCGAAGCATGAGTGCGTTCTGTTCTTTTTCTAATTATTGATTTTCTATTATTACATAAATTTTAGGGCTTTATTAAAAATACTCAGAGGCAGTTTCCAAAATCATGAAACTAATCATGTAGCTCTTTTTGAGAATATAACCAGCGTGAAACATTTAGTTTATGATTATTTGAGCATTCAAATATTTTATAGTATTCAAATGCCCAAATGAAAATACCATATGATTTAATTCAGAGCCCAAATATGTCATGGAAAAATGTACGACTTTTCTGGTTATGGTTCTAGCATTTTTCCAAAAATGATGAACATTTTTAAAAGCCATTTGGAAATCGAAAATATTTTAGTTGAACCTAGTGAATTCCTTTGATGCTAGGGTTTTAGGCAATCCCCATTTCAAGTTTCATAAAATTTAAACATGATGCATGGATGATAAAACAACGACAAGCAAGGCCTGAGCGGGGATGTGACAGCTCACCCCCACTAAGCAAGAATCTCGTCCGAGATTCAAAGCGTGAATAAGAAGACAAAGGGACACAAGCTTTTACAATCTTCACCATCAATTTGTCTTTCTCGAGGATCTTGATTCGATGCTCCAATTGATCTTGGCGTCTTGCTTTGAGCACTACATCCAACATGACGATGAGAGGAAGGGAAGGATCTTGGAGGAATCGATCTTCTTGAGGTTCGAGCAACTTAGGATCATCTCAAGGATCACAAGATCAACTCCACAGAATGAGGCGTAGAAACATCTCTGGAAGCTGAGAGGCAAGACATGCTTGAGAAGGACGAAGACATAATGTGGAGGTTTGGAGTAGCGAGGAACAATTACTATGATCCCATAGCAGGGGCACCTTGGGAGAGGTGACTTGTAGAATATCCTCTTAAGTGGCAAAAAGAATTACATTTGATTCAAAGATCATTGAAACTCTTTATACCAGCCTAAGGCAATTCATAGTCGATCGGTTGAAGGGGTCGGAGAAGAATGACATTCTCGGGCAGAATGGATGATGTGGATTACCTTGTTGAAAACAACACAAGGGATGATTTTAGTAGCTAGGAGAAGCTCAGCGGTGAGAGTGAATCTCTTTGTTGGAATGGTTATAGCATAGCAAGAAAGACTAGGAACAATTCAGTTAGTCGGTGATAATACATAGTGGGTGCGTATTTCTCAAGAACTTGAGCATTTCCATATTCATCAAGGTTTTACCAACATCCGTGTCAAGGGTCTTGACAACACAACATACTACCATGATGAATAGCAATGGACGATCTGAGATGCAAGGAGGATAACACCTTCTCAGATTTCACCTTAAGCGAAGCAAAGGAAACAAAATCTGGATGATCGTAGAGAGACATTTAGCACTCCGCTTCTAATGTTCTCCTTGATGTACTAAGCGTATCCCATTCATAGATATGGTATGATATCTAGAACATCAAAGTAACGAATCGGACGTCGAGAACACGAAATCATAAGGCACACAAATAAGGGATAATTCCTCTGAAGTCCTTATGGAGAGGTGGCCAACTTCTTCAATCAAGATATTACAATAACGAGGTCTTCCGATGCGGTTGTGTTGGCCCGACATTCACTTTCTGGGATTCTGAGGAGACCAATATTATAATTCTTGGAAAGCGTTCCAACCATCATATCTGCACGAGATTCAGATCTGGTTGGTGTCGAATAATCGGACTCATCGAGTCTAGAAAGTAAAATGAAATTTACAACACAAACCGGCGAGATAGCGTTGCGTGATTCTCGGGAGATGAACTACTGATAGTAAGCTCCAAAATATGAGCAGTTCCGCTACGAGATATGTGAACACGTTGTCGAGAACAATCATGACCGCGTGGTAGTCTTATAATAAAACACTACCGAGTTCGGTGGGGAACCATCGTCGAGGATAACGAAAATCTTGTACAAATCCGATACGGTACCTTCGGGACTAGCACTTAGAACTTATTAACCTTGAACAAGTCAATCAGTGGCTTGGTGTGCTAGGAACTCATATGGAGTGGAGGTAATTAATCTACCAAACCATAGAATACTTCGTACGTATGCATGACTGATTTGGGATGATTCCAAGGAGGCAACATTGACTTTCTCGAATTCACGGCGACAACTTGCATCAAATGTACATGAACTAGAAAGTCACTTCTTACATCCGAACATAGGCTTCATGAGCTAGCATGGCGAATGATTTTAAAGTTTCCAACACTAAGCTTAATGTTCGATAAAATTATGGAGAGACAAGGATGTTGTCGATGGGCTCAACAACAATTCATCGAGTTCCCATGGAGATGGAATTCCATAATTATGTGAACAAGGTGATAGTATTGGTCGGACCCAAAAGACATAAGGGTGTATGCGAGGAAAATCCGAGTAAGACAACATTACGAACATCGTTGATTACGATTTGATTTGAGAATAGCCCACACTCAAATCAAAGTTTTGGCAAGACAATAGCTCAACAAGCGGCCTCGAGGATCAATTGGCGAAGATATCATCTTTCTTGACACACGCACACAAAAAGATATCCCTTAACATGAGCTAAGTCGGACAAGCTTTTGTCTTCCAACTCTCCAAGTTGTTGTTTAAACAACCAACTAGCTCGAGGGTATGCAACTCTGATTCTTGGAGAAGGGGTGGTTTATAAGAAAACCAACTTGATCACGAACTCAACATAGCGGTCGGTGACAACCCGGTAATACTTAGAAGATATTAGAACATCACGAACCACCAATATGTTACTAAGCTCGAGAACAATCTTGCTTCGAGCAAGGCGATATGATCAAATAAGTGAGAGTTGAATGATCCTAACTCATTGATCGGAGAGTGCACGGAAACAAGAACTAGGTATACGATCAATCCTAGGATGATGATTCAATAATCAACAGCTAAGAATGAAGTTGTTGTCCTTTAACTACTAAGCAACAAAGTTGCTAGAGTATTGA